>JAYMFT010017002.1:0-31357 GCA_038088735.1 Panulirus argus | reverse complement strand
ATTTTCCTCGTGGTTATCAGCATATATATATATATATATATATATATATATATATATAGTGAAGGATACACAATAAAAGAAACAGAAAAGTACAAAAATACTTTTATTTTGTTTGCAAAGTGACTACATCAAGTACTGCAGCACAAAATGTTTGGACGTTCAATAATAATAATAATAATTAATAATAATAATGCCTACTACACACACATCATTCAATGGGAAGGAACAAGAGATTCCTTATATTCTTTGGGAATGCCTTGTATCTTTTACGCCATCGGCACAGATACCACCGCTCGTGAGAAGAACGGTGGCGTCTGTGTCACTGGAATAGAAAAGACAGTTATACAGAACACTACGAAAACAAAATAAAAAAAAAAAATTGACCATATGGATACAACACGCTTCTGCCATTTTCTTTGTGGTGGAGTAAAAGAAAATGTTAAAAATTCCTCTGTCGTAACTTTTCAAACAATTTCTACGTCATAACTTTTTATAATTTCTATGTCATAACTTCTGACACGCTCTCAGATCTATCGCTATCACTCCTCACTTGAACAGCCCTTGTGTTATAAGCCTCTTTAGCAGATAACAGCAGTCTGAAAGCACTAGAGCCGAGCTGTCAAACATTACTAAAGCTACGGCAGCCGTTAGCTGGTGGCAGCTATGTCAAATTCGACAACTGTGTCAAGCTGTCGGGATCATTACATCTTAATAATTTCCGTTCACTGGGCTGAAAAGAACTTATAAAGAAATCGTCATTTCAGATCCGATGAGAAACGTAAATATACTTCGTTCAACTGAATTGAGTTATTAATGTTGATTACGTAATGGTTTAAAGTGATGAAGTACCATACATGGATTGGAATGCTGGGAAAGTCCTCTTGACATAGAATTTCGGAGGAGGAGGCATAGCTGACTCCCCTGTGTATTTCGTGAAGATTTCAAAATATGTTACTAAAATATTGAAAGAAGAAACATCAAACATACAAGGTCTCTTAATAAGTTAAAATTTGATAAAATTCAACCCAGTGGGTACAGAATCTAAACATACTTTTTCTAAAGTATTCTTTGCTCACTATAAAAGTACTTATATATATAGTACATGGTGATCTTGTAAGGTTCGGTTTATTACAAGCTGTTCTTATAATAAGGGCCATAAATGCAGCGAGTGTGTTAAGTGTTGAGAATCATCTTGATCACCTTATAAAAGGTGGTCAAGACATTTGGATTGATGGTTACAATTTGGCGTTGACTGCCTTCATGACCCCAGCAGTTGCTTGGTCTAAAGCCCAGGTACCCAACCAACTAACCCGGCTGTTCGCTTGTGCTCTCTCTGTTGTACAGGAATATAAATATTTTGAATATGTAACTTTTCAACTTATATAATAAAAGATATGCAAGTTTAGTTGTTCATGACTGACTGACTCTCAAAACAAATACATAGGCGCCTTATATATATATATATATATATATATATATATATATATAGTGGCATACAAAATAACCAAACATATAAAGAAAAACAAACAGAATTAACGTTCGACTCAAGATAATATGTATTTTCAAACCGACAGTAAAGTGTCAGGTACCCGAACAGCTAATACGTGGTTGAGTATAAGGCGAACTGCCAATGAACCCTGGTACATGGTCGAGTGAACACTTGTTGAAACTTAGTCCACAACACACTCTACCCATCCTCGTCCCAAACGCGGTATGTACTACAACTTCGCTATAATCCCTCTAGCATACTTATGGTCCTACACAGCTATAATATCTCTTTTTTTTGTTTAAAGAATTGATTATTTAAAGCCTTGGTCATACGCACAGATTTACAAACAGGAAAGTAAGCATTTCTATTACTTGTAGTTATACAAACATGCAATGAAAGTATGAATCTTCACACTACATGGCCGAACATACACACGAACGCAGTATGAATCTTCACACTACATGGCTGAATATCCATACAAACATTTAACAAATCTCCAATATATATATATATATATATATATATATATCAATTTATAAGGAGAATTAAAAATATCATCCATACACAGTTTTTTACATGTATACAGGCTTGGCCTACAACATATTAAATGACTAATATACAGTAAACTATATTCTACAACTAAAAAGATGAGAATGCTTCAAATATACACCTTGTTGGATCTCAACTGTTCAGCATAAAAAGAGGTCTGAGTACTTTATAGATCAAACAGCATTCAGAAATCAGTAAAGCTATCATGAGCTTCGGTCATTCTCAATACTTATCTAAGAAATAAAAGAGAAGGAATTTTTGACGTGCAGACATTAGTAAAGCTTTTAAATTAGCTAATACTGAGTTCTTGAAGTCATGGCTCTCGCCAGCAGTGGACAAAGAGAGACTATCATCACCTACATTAAAAAAAAAAAAAGGAAATATATATATATGTATATATATACATACTAAAATAATATATAACTAATGACTAGTTAACTGTATCATTCTCACTGGGAGATTATTTTTCTCATAGGTTTCCCCTCCCCCCCAAAGAAGAAAGCCGTCCTTAAAGCAAACAGCTTTAATCAGAAGAGAGATACTCAAGGGAAGGTTATGTTACAAGCACCTGTCTGCCTTGAAAGACTTTTTACGTGATTTGGTTTTAATGTCGAGGCAGTGATACCGGTTACAGTATCTATACAGGGGATACTACTGGCCTTTGTGAAGCCCTTCTGTATGGAACTAAATGTGGGGCTCTCTTAACGAACCAAGAGAACTCGATGGTTTTCTCAGTTTTGACACTAATGAAAGAAACATGCTTCCTAATTAAGAATGTGATACATTAACTACTTACATAAATAAAGTAATGCCCTTTGCTCCAGCACATGTTTATCTCTCACGTAAAGAGACATTGTAAACATTTATCAAGTCCCTCTTAAATGTTTTCAGCAAGTACGGTCAGTGTTGGTCAACACCACACATGCCATTTTCTTCAAAGGGTAACTTGTTACTTTTGGGAAAAAGCCGTGATAAAAATCCTATACCTTAATACCACTAGGATCCTCTTGTTTCACGTGACCTCAGCCAGTGCTTATGAAGGGAGAGCGTCATCTAGGGACTCGGAGTCGGCTTCGGTCCAAGAGGTTTTGTTGATCTCAAAGGTGATGATGTGCGCGCGCAGGTAACATGCAGAGAGTAACAGTTACCTAAGCCCGGACTACAAACAAGCGTGGAACACTACGAGACTTTTATGCTGTAGGATGAGCAAATACGTTCATGGAATCATTATTATTGTATCAGTTATTACTATATTGATTATTATCACAAAATATGCCAACTAGGTGCTAAACAAGCTTACAAAAAAAATAGAAAGGTATTGATACAAACGGCTATTTACAAAAGACAACCATATATAATTCAATGGTGCAATTCATGTATCATTAGTTCAGCAGTCACATTATTAGATTACTGTGATCAAAATGTTTTCAATGTTAAGTTCTCAGTTCAAGTTTTCCATCTCAAAATGCATGCGCGTCAATCGCCTAAACTCTTTGACAAAATATCTGTTTTGATTACTGCTACGAAAGACCCAAGTGCGCAGCCTGTCCTAACTGAAGCTTATCGTTACTGCCTAAACCAGCTTTACTGCTAGACATTACAGTACTTGGGTTCCAAGGATGTATATATAAAGCCTGGTACTGGACGAAAGCTTCGAATACCATGCCTATGTTCCGCAATGGGGCACCGTGGGAGCCGAGATCTATTTGTAAGCATCATTTCCATTAATCTGCTGCTTCTACACCTTGTGCCATTTTTAAGGAATAGATGAACTATAGTTATTTTCGCTTAAGGGTCGGAAGAAAAAGACTTTGAATTGGGTTATTTCTACGACCCTGTGCAGAAACAAACTACCTTCATTGGCTATAAAGGTATTTTGGATATAAGAGGCTATCTACAATAGACAGCCATATAATTCTGCAGAGATATTGGCTGTAATCTGGAATTTATCTATCATTGGTTTAGACTAATTAGACTATTGTAGTCAAAATGGTGAGAGCATTGGGAATGATACCCTCATATTTTCTTCTACTGGTTCGACATGTCTCGGCGCTGTTGTGCGGTCTGCAAGTCCTCTTTTGAGAATGTTCGTTGTTTCTCAAGAAGGCAGATGCACTGTTGACATTTCTATTTCTGTCATCGTCTTTAAAAGGAGATTCTGTCGCCAAGGAAATGGCCCATCTACAAACAAATGCTTTTCCGCATTGTGATTTTAAGTTCTCGCGATTCATGCTTTTTTAAGCACCCTCACACAAACAGGCGTACGCACAAACACACACACACCAGAAAATGATTTTACACATACATACACACACACACAGCACTTAAAAAGGAATAAAGAAATAATAGAGAAAGTCCAGAGAAAGGTAAAAAGGATGGTACCATTATCAATAAAGCCGAATTACAGCGAGAGATTAAAAGGCCATAAATTTTGCCCATCACGTAAGAAGGAAGAGTAAGGGGTGACTTGGTTGAAGCCTTCGAGTTCGTAAACAAGTTTCACAACTATGGTGAACAGTTCTTATAGGGGTGAAAAGATAGAACCACCAGACGCCGTATCTTGAAACTTGTTATAAAGGATGTAAAGAAGCACTTTCACGGTGTCGGCTCCGTGGGTGAATAGAATTAAGCCAACTGACGGAGCTGTGAATGTCGAGAGCACACTTTAGTGTAAAAGGCTGTGTGATGATGGAGACAGTTCAAGAGATGAGGCCCCTCAAATGTAGAACTTCCTCCCCATACAGATAATTACACACATACATGTGCCTTCGAGATGATTATAGGAATATTATTTTAATATATCCCATATCTGGAAAAAATCGTGGTAATGCTTTTGTGAAGATAACTCCCACAGTTTCTCTGCGGAGACCAGTCACGCGAGGACTGACCGTTATGATACCTCCATCTTCCCTCAAACGGTGAAGCCTTGTAATTCTCTTAACTCTTTCGTCCTCCTATAAACTTTCTACCTTTAAGGGTAGGGTATAAAGACACCCGAGGAGTTCTTAATTTCTTTTTTTGTAATGGTCTATTTCCCTCTCACCGGAGATGGCCATAACGTGGGCATGTCGCTTGCCCCTCTTTCACACGTCAAGTCGAGTACATCGGTAGGCATGTCAATGTCCTTGAACGTCATCCAGGTCTCCTGATGTAAGCAATGTGTGCTCCTTAGCCAGTGGTAGTGGAAGCAAACTTTATAAACTGGAACTCCAGGTCAAGAAATTACACAAGGTGGTATTGTCTGTTACTTCCAGGTCTCTGGCGTATCTAAGGGTGGTCAATGGTTTCTGTATGTGTCACTTCCACTACTGGAACACAAAAGAGGTCGGGGTCCCCGTACTGTTCACATAAGGAACATACCGCATACGACACCTACAATCATGTAGCTCAGATATCCACCAAGGTTGGTAAGGTGTTGCTTGCAGTGTATCATTTCGGTGTCTTAATAACAGTTATAGTAAAAACCAAGAACACTGACTGAGATTCACGATGGAACTGGATAGAGGATTCATGTGGAAAAAAAGTACTTAATTAGTCGGTAGGTTGTAAGTATTTAAGCCATTCTCGAGTACGTACAGGATTACAAGTATATAATCTCTATGAACAGTATTCGCGTGAATATGATCAATTTTAGGGATATGGCTTTTGTTAAAGTCCTGGGAAGAAATGACCGACGACAGAATTGGCGGTACTGATGAACTTGTTACAGTAGACATGTCGACAGTAGACAATCTATGGCCACCAGAGTGATGAGAATCCAGACTCTGTACCGAGATCATCAAACTGGCAGGAAACCTTCTGTACCCCATCCATACTTTCCTATAGAATTACCAAGGTAGTTTACATGCTCTCCTTCCTCCGTACTACTACTTATTTTTCTCTCATCTATTTCCGTCAGGCAGTTGAGCCGGAGGGAGAGGTGTGTGGGGAGGTGTCTTCTGATTTACTATCCAGTTTCCAGCACAGGCTTGGTTTTAGAAGATAACCTCGTCATGAATGGATGAACAGGTCACGTCAGTTTAACTTATTTCTAACCATCCTTTTCATCCGTTCACCATTCTTCCTTTCGATCGTTTTCTTTTTCTCCTTTACTCCTCCAGGCTGAAGAACAACTGTCGATCGTAATCAACAGGTCACTAGCTCTAACAGAAGCATCATTGATGCTCTTTCATTTCTATTAGTAACTGAAGTGACGGTTGATGCATATATTTGTATTTCTCTTTCTACATGTTGGTTACTGACCCAGATTACTGACAGGGTTGAGGGAGTGGAATCATTGGGTGGCTGAATGATATAACGCCGCCATTTAAGCGACCCGGAAATAATGAAGTGTTTACAGAGTTCGCGTAAGTGATATGATGAGGCGCGATGGACAGAAGATACAGCAGAGAAACAGCGGTGGGCAGGAGAGAATCGGGAGAGAATCAACGTTGAGCTGGAGGCACAGGAGACGACAATGTTTGAAGGCTGTATTCGACTGCTGTCCAGATCTTCGTAGTAATCTGTCGCGTTGAGTTTCCCCTCGTCGGTACTTTCACTCGACGCTTGAGTGCCTTCCATACCACCTGAGGCTCGTAAATAAATGAGGAAACTCAGTGTCTTTCCTTAAACTTTAAGGAACATTTTCCCATTCATAAGAAACATGTTATCAGATATCAAAAAACACATCTGGTATGTTATGCTATACTCACGCTCTCAAATGTTTACGGCCCATTCTTTTTCATAAGAATCTAAGCTGTTATCTGTAGCTCGGCGTTCATTAATTGGACCATGGCTTATACATGTGGAGGTTATGCAGGAGAGGCTGGGAAAAAAAAAATGAGTGAGAGGTTTCAGAGAGAAACGAGTCAGATATTTCAACACGGTTCGAAAACTTGATCCCTTTTTTCGAAATTTCTATTGGGTTCAGTTGCACAATCATCTTAGGGGAACTGGGAATGAACTACATATGAAGCATTTGAACTTCTGTAGCGTTCAAATGTAGTATTAATATCAGGTATAAGTTTTGAATTTATCCTGATAAAAAAAATTCCGAGTTCAGACGCGAGGGTACACGAAAAAAATTATTTAAATACACTGATTTGCGAAGAGTGTATATAGGAAATACTTGTTCGATCACATTTTGCCGGAGGCCCTACGTAATCATGGGGGTGGAAAGTCAATTTATGTTGTCTGTCTAGAGCTTGGATTTTTTTCTTGTCTTCCTAAGCTTCATCCATGCTGTTCTTTGAAGTACTTGTCGTTAGAGATGTACATCCTTGTGAGCTTAGAGTATAACAAATATTCTGATATTTTTCTTTTTTTCAGTCTCCAGCACAATATGTTAGATGGTATAATTTCCAACAATAAGATCAACACTAATATCGCACTACACGTCTGTGAGCTACGCACGAAACGAGATGACGATCTGTTGTGTAAGTGAGGATACCAACAAGAGAAACACTAAATTATCTTTTGACTGTGACATGTTTGAACAAGAGGAGGAGGAGGAAAGGTAAGTAATGTCATCACACACGAAACGATAGGAACTTCAACTCTTGTAAGCTCGACTAGGAACACTGCCCTGGAGTCCTGTACAGTTAAGTTAGTATTCATAACATCTTAGCTGTGTTTAGTTCGTAAATTCCATCTTTAAAAGATGAGAGAAAAAAAAAATACCTTTTCTATGGGAACGTTAACCAATAGATTCATATCATTTGTCGTCCAGTTTCTTCATAATTCTTTCGTCCTTGACATTACGAAAGGCCTTCATAACCATTCTCCCTACAACTTTGTTCACCAGCAGACCACAGATCCAATCATGCCCTCAAAATCCACATTCAATGCTAGACTAACAAACACAGTATAGAACCCTTATCATTCTTTCAGCAAATAACGTCACATCACTATTCCGTAACTCAGAAGGCCATCTTAATACCGAGTTACACAAGAGCAATATATATATATATATATATATATATATATATATATATATATTCTTTAAGTCACAGTACACTTGGCCTATACACTCAGAAATTACAGCACAGGGATAATGAGTACAACCACATCAGTATCAGGGTCGGACACGTTAATATACCGAGTCATACTCTTACGTTTTTTTAGCTTTACGAAGAAACACAGCGATGATAAAATCTTCTGAAAGGAACACGTCTGCCACTAATAAAAGACACTGATGATCTATTGCACAAAGAAATTATTCTGGATGCTACCTTACGATCACATGAATAGTCTAGCGGCTTCCTGTGGTCCCGCTGCGTCGGATCGGACTGGGGGCGTTCCACAGGGCTTTCATCCTCCAGTGTTCTAATGGAGGCCTTCCAACATCCCTGTGTTCTAATGGGGGCGTTCCTCATTCCCCTCTTGAGTTCTCGAAGTAGGAACCTGCATTTGATCCTACTTCTGCCCAATAACATGCATATAATCTTAAATGAGACCACGAGTTACCTTAAACACTTCCAAGTAGGTTCACAAGACAAAGTTATCATATTTGGTAATCATATAGCGTGAGGTATTTCTTCCCTGTATAATGAGTTATATTCATCCCCCCAAAAACACAACTAACTCATAGGTAGTGTCGCGTATACTTATTACTTATTTTATTACTTATTTGTATGTATCAAAACACAGTTTATACAGGAGCTGTTTCTTTCAAGAACCCTTTGATTTCACGTGTTTTATAATGATGGTTCATAAACCTTCCACAATAAGTGTGAACATATTGTCTGATGCAACCTGAACGTTCTTCTCTTCAGACAGTATGTTATCCTAGCTTTTCCTTGTTCATTTCTATGCTAATCATCATGCACACAACCAGTTCATAACATTTTTTTTCTGAGGACTCTTGAGACGTCACTACTGAAGAGATTGCTTTTTCCCCATTAAGATGTCATTATATAAAAGTCGTATTCACTTTTAAATTCCCAACTTTTCCACTAGTAATGGGGAGGAAGAGACCTTCAAAATCTCGCAAAAGTGGTTTTTCTGCTACAGAAAATAAGATAAAGAATGTTTATCAATATCAATTAACATAAGAAGCTCTTATGACCGAGTAAACTGAATGATGTTAGTATACAACAGTACAGTAGTATGATAACCCACTACACTTACGAGACATCCTCTCACAAGGTTATTCATACTGTTAATACTGATCCAAACCCTTAGTCTCAAATGCGTGAGACTTCAGGGCTTCGAGTGAGTAAAGAGTCCTTATTGCTCTCAGTTTAGCGATCCTGGCGATAACACCCGAGCGCCACCACCGGCCGACGACACCCCTGATTGTCTCCAGTACATATATACATCTTGGGCCCCTCATGAGATCAGCCACTCACACACACACATACGCGCGCACGCATACGCACGCAGACACCTGCGCGTGCGCTCGTAGAGGTGTTGGCTATACGCGGTAGCAACAGCGGAAGTAGGTATTCCTCGTTATGGGCGTCGTCCCCGAGTCGCGCCTCGCTCTCTTTGTTCAGGGTGAGAGGGAGAACAAGAGAATGGAAATCCATTACCACTAAGCTCCCCTCTTTCAAAGAGGTCAAATGAGATCGATGATCTTCACACACATCACAGACACACACACCGTTCCTCCATCTTGCTGACGTCCACGGAAAAAAATAAAAAATCACGTAGGTGAAAAAGAACATTTGGGTTTATCCTCCTCAATTGCCATACTGTCCACTTGGTTTACTCTTCTCAACAGCCATTGTGTTGTGTGTGTATTGTAACGCACGTTTTTTATGGTATACTTTTTTTTGGTTTCATTCCTGTGTGGGAGAGCGTATGCTTTTTTTTTTTTTAACGAGGGGATAAATCCGACTCGTTCTAGCAATTCACGTCAACTCTGGCAATGCCGTAGGTGAGGCCTTTCTCTTTCTCCTTGCGAGGCGAGACCAGAAGACCTCTTGAGAAGCCTCAGATCCTGGACTCGTGGGCTTCCTCTGAGGTGCTGGCCTCCCTGGGTTCGGCGATGGCCAGGTGGATCTCCGAGGAGTTCCTCGGGTTGGTGGGCGGGTGGGTCCTGACGGCCGAGAGCGTCGGGGTGTCGGGTCCTCCGTACTGGGAGTGGTAGAACTCCTCCCTCATCAGCAGGTTGAGCGAGGCGCACCTCAGGCACAGGATTTCCTGTAGGGGAGACGAACACATGGGTTATACCAAAGGAGAACACGTCACTTCAGGCTTGTGAAGGTCACAAAAGGTTTTCATGAAACGACCTTACACCATGTTGATCACCACCCAGGCATATGATTTCCTGCAGAAGGCCGATACTTCAGGCTGGAGAAGGTCACAAAAGGTTTCCGTCAAATGACCTGCACCATACAAGACACCACCTCAGGCACGCGGTCTCCTGAAGAGGACATCACGTGGGTTATAAGCACATGTGGTACGCCTTAAGACACCAACTCAGGAACAAGATCCCATGAAGGAGAAGACATGTGGGTTACAGCATGCAATATATACCATAATACACAATCAGTCTTGCACTGCCTGTAAAAGAAGCTGGAAAAGGGATTAATACAGTGAACAGTCGATGATGAAAAAAAAAAAAGAATCACTCTGATTATGTAACTCAAAAGATACACGAGCTGAAACAGAAAATATCATATATGATAAAGTTAATCATGGTCGACATGTGATTTAGTTTACACAAGAGTTAACAGGAAACATGAGCGAGGCAAAACGAGTCAGTACTTCTTCCGATGATGAGCTCAAACTCACAAAGATAACCTGAACATAAGAAAAGATAAATTGTCTTGAAATTAAGACCTGGCCTAAAATCTGACGCAGTCTTAATCCATCTGTAGTCAAAGACCCCAAGCTACGATAGATAATCTAAGATATATCAAGAGGTCTGGTCACTGGCAGATACGGCCACTACATTAGCAATAATGATACGGGTCTGAATAAGCTAAGATGCTTAAAACCTGACGAATTTTCTGAATTACCTACGCCTAAAATTTTGGGGCATCTAGGTGCTACATGAACCTGTACTAATCATCAACTCTAAAAGCTGGCCCATTGCCGTCCCTGAAAACCAGGCTCTGTACCCTTAAATCCTCACCATGACTTTAAGCTGGTATGTCCCCTAATGCGAATGAGTGCAGTGAACTAAGTGTAGTTCACAAGGCTGGGTTGACTTCTGCTGGCCTCGAAACTGCCCAGATTCTAAAGTACCCACATCTAAAATTTGGGACATCTATATTTCGACAGATCGGCCTTGAAAAAACACACAAGGTCATAAAAGTACAAACACTTGAAGTTGTTCGTAGATTTGTAATTACCTGCATGTACACTAAAGGGAGGGAGGTGTACAATCTCGTGGGCGCGTTTCTGTGGAAAGCTTATCGAGTGCCCGTCTGGACAGCTGTGAATACATTATCCCCCAACATGGCTGGGCTTTTAGTGCCTCCTCCTTCAGTCCTCAGACTTTTCCAAACTTTTGCACAAGCAGAGCTTCCGTCGCCTCCCCACCGGTCTCTGATCCGCTTCCGTTACCCCCTGGACGGGTTTTGCCTGCTGTATTATCATTGAGTTACTGTATCTCCATACTATAATTTGGAGGTTATTGTATCTGCTGCATATATGTACAAGTTTGGAGTTGTTGGGGTTGTGTATATATATAAATTTCCCTTATATATTGTGTGAAGGAAGGTTGCATTCTCAGTTTCATTTAGCATTCCAGTAACTTGGGTTATGGGACCAAGTAACACGACCTCAGACGAGGTACTGGAGGGCGCATCTTTTACTTCAGAGAGAGACGAGGGAATCCAAGAGACACTGGATAAAGGAAATAAAGGTTTAGATGGTGGTTGGTGCCAATGTCTGATTTGTGGGGTGAAAGAATGGTTTGCTGTAAGTACTTGAACCACCCTGTGGAAACTGGGAACGAATTTGATGATAGACAGATATAGAGAGATAATTATATAGACATATAGATAATAGAGACAGATATACAGATAGAGAAGTACAAAGATAGTGAGATATATGGAATTTGCTGTTGAAGTCGTCTTGACTACATAAGCAGCAGTGGGTTCGAATCTACCTCTTTGCTACCCTCAGTAAAAGAGTTATCTGCTCCAACGGACCATGCGACAATCTAAACTTTGCTCCTCACCTTAGTCTGTTCCATCTGTTCTTTAACCCGTGACACAGAAGAGTACTATGCTGCTTCCTTGACTATTATGTGCATTTGGTACCTTCAGAGAGAGTACTTACGTCTTACGTCGAGATTCTGCCAAAAGGGCAGGGCTCGGGATAGCGCGTAGTGACTGCCGTAGAAAGATTTAGGATTGCGAAGAACGAGTCGTGTGAGTTACGTGTTGTCCCGTGTTATATGTAAGATGAAGAGGTTGTGTGTGTGTGTCTGTAGACTGAAAGCAAGCAGCCCTACGTGTGGGTGAGGCAGAAAGGTCGGAGGCGTGCATCTTCTTAACAGCCGCTGAAGTGTGCTGGTTCACTGTGCAGCCGTCATTAACGAGAGAGAGAGAGAGAGAGAGAGAGAGAGAGAGAGAGAGATCCAACCTCTGTAGGACTCAACATACATACTTCTAACTTCGTCTGCTTCTTTCCATTCTTTGACCGTCGGACGCCACCATGATGACGCCCTCACAACACTAGACCTCATCTTTCTCCTTGTACTCCAGCCGTCCCAAACACCCTCTTACGCCTTCCTCCCCTGCCACTCATAACAGTTTTCTTCTTCCACCCCGCCTCTCACAGCTTATCTCCCTTGCGTCTCAAACCCTCTTCCCCTGCCTCTCACACCTTCTTCCCCTGCCTCTCACACCTTCTTCCCCCGCCCCTCACACCTTCTCCCCACTGCCTCTCACAGTTTCTCCTCACTGCCCTGCAGAATGTCCCTCTGATGGGTGTTGTTGTCACATCTTCAAGGGATCTGGTTGCATGTTTAGGGCTTCTTGGGGGTCTTTTGCTTCCCCCCCCCCTAATATCACCTCCTCAATATCTCCAGGCGCAGAAATAAGACACGCCTCACGATCATGTTGACATAGACAACCTCGACGTCCGATCTCGCAGGTGGAAAAAAGTGGGAGTTTCAACCTAACGGGACATTCGGAACCAATCGCCGGCGTCTCCCGCGTATGGCTGTGGTGCTGGATGACAGGGCTAACCCACACGGCAGTTTAGTGGGTTCCTAATGAAGGGGTAATTGAACTTTCGCTCGAGTGACCCGGGTAAACAAGAGCAAGAAATCAGTTTTACACGGGCAGCGAACCGTAGTGACATGGGTTCGATTGTCCAGGTCTCCGAAAAGTTCGGCTGCTGTATGAAAGGTTCCTCAGGCTGGGCAGAGAACATCAGCACCCCTTGAGACTGGGGAGGTAATTAACGTCAGCCGGGCTGTACTGTACCCTCGAGGCTAAGGAGAGAACGTCAGCCACGTGTGCCCCTTGAGGATAGGAAGAGAACGTCAGTCGGACCGCACAGTAACCTTCAGGTTACGAACAGAACGTCAGTCAAACTGCACTGAATTCCGTGAGGCTAGGGAGAGGACGTCAGCCGGGCTGTGCTGTACCCTTGAGGAACGGGATTGACATATGTGTCACGCCCTACCTAATTCATCTTTGAAATATATACATCACACACACACACACACACACAAACACATACATATTGCTGATGAGATTCAACCGAGCAAATGTAAAGTAATGAAGCTGAGACACAGTGACATGAGGCCTCATTATGGTTATAATCAGGCAAGAAATAAAATTCAAGATGTGGGAAGGCTTTGGGAGTCAGCATCGTTCCCAGCCTGTTTCCACAATGCAGTCTTTAGGAGATTAATCACTGAGGCAAAGTGGCTGCTGGCATCAATTAGGACTCCATTCGAGGGCACAGATAAGAATATATTCTGCGACCGTTTCACGTCCTGCATAAGGCTGAAACTAGGATATGCTATCAAAGTTTGGTTACCGTACTCTAAAAGTACAAAGAACTAATAGAGAAGGTCCAGAGGAAGGCGACGAAGATGGTACCATAATCAGGAGAGCTGAGTTACAGGGAGAATCCATAAGCCTACCATTTTGCTCACCACGGAAGAGAGTTAATTGAGGGGTGACCTGATCACAACCTTTAAGTTTTTCAAACCGTAACATGAAATTAAGCGAGAGACCTTTTCGGAAAAAAAAAGTTGAGGAAACTTTTTTAGTATACGAGTGGTGGATGAATGGAATAGCCTGAGTGATTGAAAAAGTTGTATGACAACAGAGAATGTTCAAGAAATGGGGCCCCACGAGTGCGCAAGTCCATCTCCGAACAGTGCAAACGGGTAATGACAAACAGGCAGACAGACACAACAGTACACAACAAAAAAGACAGTGTTACTTACTCACTCTCGCCACCCACTTTCCACCTAAATAAAAAGAGAACATGAACCCTAAAACCTTCTGTTGAAGCCATTAAGAAATGCCTCTGCTCAGCCCTAATATTATATGCAGAGAACCGTCTTACCTCTGCCTTGCACTCAACACCCGCTCTAAATCCTCCGGCAATTTCCATATAACAACTCATTATGAATATCTCCCCAGAACAACTTATGAATATGGATGGCATTTGGTGCGGTGGGAGGTGGTGGGGGATACTTAAAATGGCTTATAAAGAGCAAGAAGGAAAATGAATAAGAGGAATGAACGGTGCCTTACGGGGGTCTAATTGATTCGATTAAACCTTCGCGTTGGGAATATTGGGAAGATGGGGAGTCTATATACATGATAACAGGAGGGATGGAAAGTTAGGTAATGGGGTCGCCCGTTGTTTGTATGTTCGGGACGCTACCTCCCGAAGATGGGAAATTTAATCAGGTACTAAGAGTAGCGAACTCGTCTAAAGTCAAAGGTTCTTAAATTTGTCTTCACCGATGCGTCTTCTGTCTTTTGATCATTTTTCCTTATGATCTATTATTTTTATCAGTTTTCATCTTTTTTTGTGGCCTTGGAACTATCTTTAACACCTAGAGATTTTTTTCTTTTGAACTGTGGTTTGAAAATGATACTGAGGTGTTAACGGATTCCGCCTCGACTGAAAAAAGTCATTTTTGGCGAGGCTATAAAATCGTCAGCTGACGCGAGTACACAAATCTCGTCAGCGAACTTCTCGCTTCAAAGGAGTCCATCCTGTACTTGCTACTGAATGCAGCGCAGCCTTGGAGCTGCAGGAGCTCTTGGAAAAGAAAGGGCTCCTGATGGAATCTCATAACCTTTCTGAAAGGGCTTCTTTGAGGTAATAACAGAATTACATTGCTTGCCTTAAAGATACCCTCAGCAGTCGACGGGCCACAGGCCAAGAGAACAACCAACCTGAAATGGTTTCCTGAAGTCAGGAGGGCCTGAAGAAACACCAGAAACCTTTCTGAAAGGGAGACGTTTGGGTCAAAAAATACCAAAATTATGTCAACGGCCCCCAAACCCTCACTAACCTAACCCCCAACCCTCACTGGCAGTCGACAGACCTGAAGACCCGGAGGAACCCAACCCACCTGGAATGGTTTCCTGAAGTCCTTGTTGAGTGTGGCGTAGATGATGGGGTTGAGGAGGGAGTTGGCGTAGCCCAGCCACAGGAACAAGGAGGAGATCCAGGCGGGGATGGTGGAGGGCTTCTTGAAGGGCCTCACCAGCGCCAGCACGAAGAACGGCAGCCAGCACACCACGAACGCGCTCATGATGATCCCTGCGCGAACGAACATCGGATTGTGAACGTAAAAGGCTAAAAGAATCCACAGAAGTGAAAGTCTAGGAAATCTCTCTCTGTCGTATTCCTCGTATTTCCTATGCCAGCTCGCCTTTGCGAGGAAGCGTCGGGAACAGACGAATTGTGTCTTCAGGGGCAAAAGCATCCTCGCTTGGCTCCTTCCTCTGTTCTTACTTTTAGAAAAGGATAATTCAGGAGGGGCGGATATCCAGCCCTCCCGCTCCCGCCCCTGGGAGTCATCACGTATACGCCACACAGGAAATACGTGGGTAACATTCTCTCTACCCTATCCTCAGGGATAGCAAAAATAGGTTGAAGAATGTAAAGCTATAATGATATAGACCAGGGAACCTTATTTCAATGGCTCCCTTAACAACATCTGCCTACCTGAATCTTTGAGTATTTAGGAAAGAGAGTCTAATGTGTGTCCGGATACGACCAAGAGTCCAAACATGTGTCCGAATACCACCATGAGCGTCTTATGTCAGTCTGGATATCAACATGAAGACTCATTTACACCGAGTTATATCCTTTATGTTCACAGTGCGGATCAAATCTCATTAGCAGTGATTCTGTTTACGGTATATACCCAAGCGGAAAAAATGAGGAATAGTTGACAAAATATAGCCACTACTTTTATAAGCTTAATCAAAGCGTTTTGTTAGGATGCGCATATGAAACATTACATTTCCTGTCACCTATAATTGAATTACTTATCGGTGAATGTAAGATAGATTCCATATATATATATATATAAATATACAAACTTTGTAGTGTAAGGGACACTCTATATATACTTACGACCTTTTGTAGTGTCATTTGATTAGTAATCAATGGTCAAAATGCGAAATAAAATTCAAAACCTCAGAGTGATGATAGAAAATTAATCAAATCTTAGGGATATGGCCACGTATATCCTGCGTGATGCAAAAGCTGACTATGACTATGAGGGGGCGTGTGTCTGGGAATCCTCCTCCCCATATGTATCCTCACTCACTAAAAAAAACAGAAGAAGGAGCCAAGCGAGGATGCTATCCATATTTTTTCTTTCTTTCCAGTGGGATTTTCGTTTATTCTTGGCCCTACCTCACCAAAAGGCTGCGTGAACACAGTGAAAACAACAATGGCAAAATAGCCAACATGACAATATGGCCAAGACGGCAATATAGCCACCATGGCAATATAGCCAAGAAGACGATCTTACCCAAGGTCGTGGACGCCTTGCGTTCTTTGGCGAGGGCGAACTTCAACTTGGTCTTTGGGGGATGAGAGCGCTTCCGGGGAGAGCTCTGGTCTCCGGAGCCGTTGGTCGACTGACAGGCGTTGTAGCAGTTGTGGGCGAGTTGTGAGTGCTGGCAGGAGGCCCGGCTGGTCGTGTTGGTGTTGGGCGGGTGGGCCTTGCCGTTCGTCTCGCACAGGGACCACCGGGAACCCGTGGTGGAGTCGGCCGAGGCTGCTGAAGACACCGAGGAACTGCAGACCACCAGGCGAGACGGGACCTGAAAGAAGGACACGACGATGTGTGAAAATAATCTTTCCCCCATCCTCCTCCTCCCTCACAGCTGAATGTCCAGATTACCTTTCTAACTATACTGTTGTGTACCTGATACTACTCTTTTCTATTTATAGCACCCTGTAACTGATACTATATTTCTCTGTAACGACTAATATATAGTTTATCTTACTTAAAAAGAAGATATATACTTTTGGAGCCATGGGATAACTTCTAATCTCTAAACGTTTAAGAACACTCAGAGAATTAATCAAAAGATGATAAACAATTGATGTCCCTTGTTTACATCTTTTATCCTACAGTTCCCCAACGTTTCTGAGGCCCGAAACGTTTGCTAGAGGTCCACAACGTGGCTGTCGAAACGTTTGTCATTTGACCCTTTGCATGTTGGACCACCTCTCAGGCCATGCTTCCACACCTGCTTGTGACTATACCTTCAGTACTACGAAACAATGATATTTTTTGAAATATTTAATACACTGGCAAGTGCTTAAACCAGGACTCGAAAAGAGGAGGGTTTGAGGCAAAATGAACTCCCATGTATCCTAAGATCTTGGCCAGGAACAGGGAAGGGAAAGTGTTCGTTTTCTCTGTACAGTTCATCTACCTATTAACCAATAAGGTAAAACATAAACATTATCAACCAATATAGCAAGTCACGCATCACAATAATGAATATATCGTTACAGTTTAAGATGATTCTGATCGCATTCCACCAACACAATACTACATATCTGATGGGAGAAGCATTGCAACGTGGTTAACTGAGGCACAATCCCACTGAAGGAAAAGCTTTATATCAAAGTAATAAAAGACGAATACAAAATATGTTGCCTCTCCCAAACAATCCATTCGCTCCATCCTAAATTAGACATACACCCATCTAAGACAGCACTCTCCAGGCATGCACGAGTTACACTTTCCTGTCTGCTCTCTATAGCGGTATATACACAGATTCAAAATACAAGACCCTACAAGTCCACTGAAGGATCTGAACACTTACTTCATAAGTGTTCTACACTCACCTCGCTCAGGCATACACACATTACCACACTTCATGATCTATGGGTCCCGCCCTGTGGAACACACGCACACTCTCTCTCTCTCTCTCTCTCTCTCTCTCTCTCCCTCTCTCTCTCTCTATATATATATATATATATATAAATATTAGTGGTCAATTTTCTCCCGTAACATGTTGTATGGGGGCCAGATAAGTCGGGTTATTCTGTCACAGAGCTCCCTGTAGGAAAGAAGGGATGGATGGAGGGAAGGAGGGAGGGAGGGAGGAAGAGACGAGTTAACCAAGGCGTGATGGGTAGGGTTGTGGCAGCAGATGTCAGGGTGTAAACGGGTGTAGTGGGGACGGGAGGAGGAGAGGGTGTAATCAAGAAAGGTGTTAGGTGTAGAAGATGGGGAAAATAAGAGTTTGTGCATCTGTGTACCAGATCATCCTTAGACACCAGACGCGATCGCGAAGACCAAGGGAGTAGTTCAAAATCCAATGGTCTTCAGGTACTGGATCATAATGCGATGTACTCTCGCCTTCGAACGATCCGCGAGACTTCGAGACCCCTGCATCGGAATTTTAAGAATCCCTACGAGAAGAATGCTTACACTAATCGCATTCAACAGATATCCATTTCAGTCCTGCGCGCCAATCACCACTGAAGCACATCCAATCACTTCCTTGATGTCCAAATGATGAGTAGCCACCGAAATCAAACTCCCTAATCAGACTCTAATCACAGCTCCATATGATTTCTTTGGCGCCATACTCACTTTCAGTACTCGACTACCTTACTTCGAGACGAATGTATTCGAATCTCCTCTTTGCCTGACATCTATCACTTGTAATCGAATCACAATTTACATTTCACGCTCTTCAAAAGGGTGTGGCTTATCACACGCATTCATGTGAAATATCTCTTAAACATTTTTAACTAAATCCAATAATCTTTGTCGTTGTTATCACCTATTTGTTTAGAATTCTGCCTCATCCAAAAATCTACACTGGATTATTCTCTTTCATCTGTAATTTTGAAAACGCAAAATGCAAAATCTATAAACTGTAAGAGAGTTGACCGATTAATACGTTTATTTATCGAGACGAAAATTTAATATCTCAAAGGGATGAGGTGACATGAGTCGTCCCCAAATGAAGTGAAAGAGTTCCTCACTGAAATGTGTGATGGGACTCCAAATGCTTGCAAGCTTCTCATTGGAGGGTTACTTACCTCACCACCAAGGAACGTTAACCACACCGTAAGAGACCGCTTACCACACAGCTACACACCACTCAACACGCCATTGGATAACGCTTACCGCGCCTAAACAGACGGTTTACCAAGACAGACCACTTACCACGTCACCAGATATCGCAAACCACGTCAGAAGAACTCGTTGCCACACTGTTAGAAACCCCCAAGCATATCAATACAGAAAGCTTAAGAAAACCATTAGAAACGATTACAACACCACTAGCTATCGCTTCCTGCACCATTATAAACCCCTTACCACATCAAGAGAAAACGCTGATCACACCACTAGAGAACGCTTGCCAAGCCAATAGAAATCGCTTACCACATTAAAATCGCTTACCACAGCACCTGAGCACCACTTAACACATCACTAAAGCTTATCACATAATTAAAAAACTCCTACCACACCGTGAAAGAATTCTTACCACACCATAAAAGAACGCTTACCACACCACTAAAGAACGCTTGCCACACCATCAGAGACCGCTTACCACACGATTAGATACCGCTTGCCGCGCCATTAGAAACCTTTGACCACACTAGAGAACGCTTACCATTGGATTGGTTTTCTGTCCAAGGTCCTGAGATTTCCTACAGTCGACCTGCGGAAGAGGAGAGCCTTTTAAAGTCTTCATGCCATACTATGTTCATCTATAGCCACATGGTATAGAAAGGTTACATCTATGGTGCAAATGGTGCAGGAGAAATGGCCTGGACTCTACCGTGCTAGGCTATGTCTAAGTGCGTCATTAAACTCTAAATCATTCTATCACATGTATAGTATATCAAGGTATTCATTGCACACTAATAATTATGCTAAAAGTATTATATTTATATACATATATACATAATGTGTATATCTCGTTCATTCTTTTCAATGACTGTCTATTATTCATGGGATACTTTATGTGTTCTTCATTTCTTTTCAAATCACATTATTTACTCGCTTTTTCTATTTCCTTTCGGACATATGCCTGGCTGTTTAGCCTTATATCTTTACATATCTACGTCTGTTACAGTTCTTTATCTATATCTATCCTTAGTGTACAACCGTCCATTCGCGTCTGGACCCGAAGAGCCAAGGGTAAATAATTCATCAAAAAACTTAGCGAGCCAGACTTTACACCCCAGGGATCTATAGTACGCCAGACCACAGTCAAAGCTCGCGAGGTCTTCTCCCCTTCGTCAAGTACCTCACGAAGAGCACTGTTCACCACACCTAACATGATATACAATAGGATAGCGATGGTACACGAAGCCGCGCAGCCGACAGCTCGTATTTCGTCTCGGGATTCTCCAGACGTGTGTGGCCTTTGTCCATGGACTTGGCCCTCACTGACAGGCCTAATTTGAACCTTACCAAGGGAAGGTCCATGTCCGGGGACATGGCCCTCGCTGACAGGCGCACTGAGCCTACCGGTAGTGTCCATATCCAGGGACATGGCCCTCACTGACAGGCCCAATGAGCCTACAATGGATGGCCACGTCCAAGAACATAGCCCTTCTTAACAAACTCTCGTAACCCAACAGACAACGCCAGACAACAGTAGACTGTCTCAAAAGAATCTTCCCCAAACAAGTAGGAGAAATAGAGGAAACGCTTGGTACAAATAACCAAAACTCACTTCCCAACTCAAGTGACATTTCAACTTTTATTTCTTGCAACACCGCAAGAATCACCGACAGACATACAAGACTATATCATTGCCCGTACGTATGTATTCTTTTTACTAATTATGCCCAAGATGAATACTACAGTTGATAGTTTACTGAATCAAATCATCCAGGTGAAAATAATGCGCCTGATAGTGTATACATGAGCGATGTTCTTCCGTTCGCAAGACCTCCAATTACAAGCTGGCCTGGTCTCTCGTGTTTCAATGCAGGGCGAAAGACAGTGACCAATATTTCATGAAGGTCAAGATTAATATTTAAAGTGGCTGGGTGGGTTTAAATATACAACGCAACCTTTCAGACGTCAGGTGAGTGACGCCGTCGTCTCAAGTCTGTTTCCAGTCTTCTGCAAAGAGTCATTTGGCACACAATCGCGACCGCAAGTCTGATAGCCACTGCCTCTCTCCATATGCACTCTTTCCCATGAAGCATTAGAAGATAGAAGTTAATCTGTGAAGCTGATCAGTTAGACTATATCAATACGAGTCTATCTGGCTTGTCTCGATGTGTAGTTATCGTGTGAGCATTTATTACATTTTCAGGCTCCTGTTTGAATACATTCTGATATATATATATATATATATATATATATATATATATATATATATATATATATATATATTGTACGATGGAAGCCCCAGTCATGGACAAAAGTCCACATCAAGGCCAGGCCTCAAATGAAATACAGAAAGGATTATGAAAGGGAAAAAGACGAGACAAGGGAAAGTATTTACGAAAGTGTACGAGTATTTGCACGATTCATTTTCTAAGCATGATTCATTTTCTAAGTCGAAGGCTCCAGTCACGGACGAAAGTCCAAACCCAGACCAAACCATGTATGAAACTTGAAAACCAAAGCTGAAGGATATCTCACGTTTATTCTGCTATCTTTTGTGAGAAGAAAGAAAAATATCCTATGATAAAAGAGACAGAATAAGAGTGAATGTCTGTGCAAAAAGTAATTTGTTCACCTGTCTCCTCGACATCCCCATCCCTTACAATTCCCCTCCCACGCTGAATTACTTTGAAATACTTTTTGTTCGTAAGGGAACACTGTTTTCCTTCATGTCACTTCTCGCTACGAAAGGCACTGACGATAAGTAAACGAGGCTTATTACATAACGAACGAAAAAATCACGCCCGTGATGAAGAAGATGAAGAAGAAGAAGGAGAAGAAGAAGAAGAAGAAAAAGAAGAAAAGACGTTAAAATGAACGTAACAGAATTTGGTAAAATTTGTGTACGCAAGTTCCCCTGTTGTCAGTACATAAAGAAACTATGCATGTTACATATTCAGGACCAGGTACAGGGAAAGATGGAAGAGGGTGTTCCAAGCATAGCAAAAAAAGAATAATAATATCTGTCACTGATGAGAGAGGCGGAGGAGATAGTTTGCAAGCGCAGGAAAAATTGGTTATGGCATAAACTCTCAATGTACCCTCCCCTACAGACACAAGGCATCTTTCATTTGAATAATTTCCAGTCCTGTCACAGAAGCCATTGTATAATTAATACAAAGACTCGTGTGTTTCTGACGGGTCTATTTACCGATGGAGCGAAAACGACCAGCAGGAGTGAGGGTTGGTATGTACGGAAAGGCTGTACAAAGAGCAGCAATAATTCCTTTTTCTACTCGAACCTCAGGGGCTTTGCTCGGTGGCTACTGCTCTCTTAGTCTCGCCAACATGGTGGGAAGGGCCCTTGAGTACGATGGCTCGACCCTTGCAAAAAAAGTGTCAGGTCAAAGGTCGGGTCATCATACTGATGGTCGTAGTGTTTCGCACGCGTGTCGTACCGTCGTGCTCATGGGATATACAGTCGTGCTCAAGTGTCGTACTGTCGTGTTCGAGGGGCTGCGATTCAGTTTGTCATGTCAAAAAAGGGAAAGTAATTGCAGCTGAAGGAGGAGGAGCAGGAGGAGCAGGAGGAAGAGGAGGAGGAGGAGGAGGTGGAGGAGGATGAGGCTGTTGAAGGAGGAGGATAGTTGGCTGGCTGGTTGGTTGGTTGGTCTTTAGACCTATCAACTACCAGGGTCAGTTAAGGCCGTCAACGCGGGGCCACTACATCCACCAAGAGAAATATCTTTTAACACCCTTCTCTAGTGTTAAGGATAATATCTGGACCACATACACTCTCGCTGTGTATCATGCCTGACCACATACACTATCAGTATGTATCTGGCCAGTCATGCGAGGAAGAGAAGAAGAAGAAGAAGAAGAAGAAGGGAGAGAGAGAGAAAAAAATGATTGAGAAATGATTTAAAAAAATACCTTTGTAAAATGTAAGAGTTGCAGGAACATAAGCAGTCTCCCACCTGATGAACAAGATTTAGATTCCTCAGTGCTAAAAAAAAAAAAAAAACACACAGACGAGATTCGATTCAAACACCCGGCCAAAGCCCTCCACCTGCCTGCCGGAAATGAAAGAAGCCTGAGTAAGCTTTAAGCTCTATCCTTCAACAGTTCTGTCCATACCAGGTCGAACAGGATCCCAAGGAACTCAGAGAGCCGCAATGAATCGAGTTTCGTTCCTCCGGATGAACTCCTACGAGAGAGTCTGACTTAAGGGATCCTATAATGTAAGACATCTGCCCACAACACCTCTCTTGTGAAGAGCAGCTCTTCGCCCGGGAGTAAGATTACTCTTAAGTTTCCAGAAACTTGATGAGAAGACAAAACATTCTGAAGACACAAATTATGCTTTAGTGTAAAAGAAAAAATCGGTACATTGCAGATTTGTGTCTTTTTTATATTAGCCGAGACGGCACGGGCATACAAATGTCCTAACCAAGGCCATTACGTTAACGATATATATATATATATATATATATATATATATATATATATATATATATATATATTAGCCTAAGCCAAGAGCCTAATTTACTGACCATCGCCTAGAGGTGTATGAACAGCTAGGTTGACTGTGGACCGTCTGCCGTAACTAAGATTCGAACCATGCTTGACCCGGGCGGCCTGTGAATGCGTCACGATCAGCAACGCTAGTACACCACGAAGGTACATATGATCATTGTAACACGTCTAGTGTAGCCACTCCAGCGACTGAATGACGGCTCACTCTGCACTTCGAATTCCGAAGCAGCGAGAAATTCACTCAAAGGACACAGGTCGACTGTAAATCTGAACTTCACCACTTTCTTGAGAACTTGTATACAACTGGGAAAAAAAAAGAACTTGGAAACAACTGAGTTGTCCATCTTAATAATTCTTGTTTTAAAACAGTTCTTGAACAGAATAAATCATCTTAGGGCTTCCAAAAGAAAGATGTTTTTGGTCTCCCTGAACTCGAAACATTCAACTACACTTTTAGCCATAATGAATCTAGTTTAGTAAGAACCTTCTCTGGTGTTTTATTTCACATTTCCTTAAAACATCCCTTAATATTTTCGACTAGTTAGGATCTAAAAATGACTCCAAGAAATAAAAAGGAGCCATTGTCTTTTTATAACGTCATAGCCAACACGAATAGCTTTCTATCCATTGTGACTGGAGCAGAGAACCAAAGATTCGAACGACTCATATGACACCGAAATATTATGATGCAAAAGCAGGTATAAGAAAGTTTATTTATTTATCTAAGGGGAATTTTGAGCAAGAACAGCAGACATCTTGTGTAACTCTCATGGAACTTCTTCGGCGCATCATCCGCTGTGATTACCGTTTGTGTTTATCGTCTGTCATCCTGAGGGGATGACCTCGAAGCCCCTTCTACCGATTCGCTGCGGTCACCGAAGCTTTGCGAGTCGAACCCCTCAGAACGGAGCGTGACGAAGGTGGGGAACCATTGTGCTGAGACGGTTCGAAAACTCAAAAGTATAATGAAATTCGTAGAAAAGGGGGGGAAAATAGAGAAAACTGTAATCAGCAAGAGACGAACAAAACACAAAATTTAAAAATATTGGACAATACATCAGCATCAAATTTTTTTGAAAAGTTGTGTATATACCTTTCACTATTTCCCGTTAGGAAAAAAAAAATCGACGAACATAAAAATAGTTGGCCCTTTGTAACACTGAAGAGCCTCCAGTATAGCAAAGACCTTTGTGGGACATGTTGGCAATGGTCTAAGTGTGTACTATTGCCTTGCTGTCTGTAGCGTTACATTTCTATCAAAACATCTATTTGTGTGTCGTTCCTTTAGTCTTTACGCCCGTGTATATGTGTGTGTTTGGTCTGCTTTGTGTACTGTGAGGGATGGCAAATGATTCTCCTCTTTAGCAAGACACCTTCTGATTTGGCGCCAAGGGTACATGCCACTGGTGTATACGAAAGACATACGGAAGAATGCAAATAGCAAGCAGACCACAGTGTTCCCTCGAGGGCTGCGTGTGGTTTGTGGAAGAGATACGAGACACAGACACGAGTGAAGTACGAGCCAAAAGGAAAAAATACAAACAAACATATGTCTTCAAATGTACATCAGGAAGGACAAGGGAACTCTTCAGATCACCTGGTGAAATGTAAGCTGAATATCAAAGGATGAGGGAGGTCACTGATGGGTCAGTATGAAGGACAGAAGATGACTGAGATCATTAAGGACTCATTCTGAAGAACACAAAACGACCGAGATCATTAAGGGGTCACTTTTCTTGAGATAATGGCCAACAAGGACGGGAGGGAGGATTGTTTAGATCTTGGAACATACCTCGGGGCAGATTTGTTATCAAACGACAAAAAGGTAGGTTGACACGTGTAGCTTGCTGGGGAAAGGAACAGGATAATGATGCAATGCAACAGTTGCAGGAAAGGACGACATTCATACTGACGTAGCTTCAGGCGCTAAGCTTGCCTCAGAGAGGCCACGGATACAATACCTCCTGTGGTGCATGGAAAACATATGTTTTTTCGTTTTCATCTAAACCTCTCAAGTCTTTACAAATGCCCAAAACTGTTTCAGCATTTCTCTAGCGAAGGCAAAATGCTGATATGGTCTAGTTCAGCCAGAGGCTTTGGGAGAGCACAAATAAATTTCTATCGTTTTGTTTTAGTAGCAACCATGAGCTACGGGTTACTAAACTCTCATCCTCACGAAGTTAAATACAAAATTAAACCCTCATCCTCACGAAGTTAAATACAAAACTAAACAATCATCTTCACAAAAGTAATAAAAAAAAACATGAGCTACGGGTTACTAAACTCTCATCCTCACGAAGTTAAATACAAAACTAAACCATCATCACAAAAGTAATAAAAAAAAAACAATCTTCACAAAGGAGAGTGTTATTACACCCCCCTGGTACTGCTTATCGGCAGAGACACAACGAATAGAGTAATATATTTCACTGCGCATGAAATATAAACATACAATCATACGAGCATAAAGAAATCCCTTACATGATTAATTCATATTTCCATTAATGCATATTCAAGCTGTAATTTACAAAAGGCCCTCTTTAATAGAAATAGGAATCTCGTTTTGACATTGAAAGCTACAGGATATTAAAATGTCCATCATGTATAATCAAATTATAGTTCACAAAAAGACAAATTGACGATATCTATCTTGCAGTCAATATTCACCTGTTGAAACTCAATACGACTGCGTTTCTCATTAACAGTCTCCTGGGCATGTTAACGCATTCCACTTTAAGAGCGTTCTTTGTATGCTGGTTGTCTGGCGTTCTACACACCCACGTCGTGTCTTTCTGTCCTCTTCCCCTCCCGCAAACATGACATCGGCGCTTGGTGGCGGAACAGGGGTGTTCTGGTCTTGGCAGGAATGTTTGTGGGAATCCTAGTGGCAATGAGTGGCACAATGAATGAGGCTGGCCGGCTTCGACAGTTGCCACTGGAGCAAAGACCCCTGTGTGTATTTCAGACCTTTCTATCTTCCCTTCTGTCCCGCTGTCTGTCTCACCACGGTACTGAAATTCAGCACAAATCTGCTTCTGCGGACTTTGCTCGCCAGACTGTAACCAGACGCAGACCTGTGGTTTCGGTGTTTGGCGAAGTTTGTGGTACTGTAATCCTGGACAATGACGTCTTCTTCTTCTTCGTCAATACTCTCGTTGTCCTCATACTCGTTTACAGCAATTTCCTCAGAATTCTGTGGCTTCTCCTTACCATCACCTTCGGGGTTCGTTTCCTCTATCGGCAGGTCTTCTATCCTCAGAGTCACTGGTATCGCAATCAAACACGTCCTGTTACAGGTGTTTTCCAGAGTACCGCCTTCACTGCCTCCTCGACTGTCAGATTTCGAGATCTGTCTGATGCACTCCTAACTGGGCCTAAGTACAGCTGAAAAAGTCACTAAATATAGCACATGAAAAAAAAAAAAATAAGAATCACTCACTATATAATAACTAACATATTTCCCTCTCTCTTGCAGATGAGGGTTGAGCCAGAATATGTATCATAAAAAGGAAAACAAAAAATAAACCCATGTCTTTCCTCCCTTATAGTTTACCCACAGCATAAACCCATGACGCTCAGGTCATACGTCACAGTTTATCTCGACCGACACCATGGGGACAGCAAATGACACCGAGAGTAAAAAAAAAGGGAGAACCCAGGTCGTAGGTCACGTCTTATCTCGACCGGTGCAATAAGGGCGGTAAATAACGGGGAAAGAATAAGGGAGAAACATTCGTCTTCGGGCTACGGCTGCTCAGACAAGTATAGAAAACGCAGAGAGTTCTGCAACGAGCTATTTTCTTTGCAGGATAACCTCAGCCTTGATGAATGCCCGCATGTACCACAAGGCTGGGAATAGAGAGGGGGTCTGAACTCT
This sequence comes from Panulirus argus, assembly GCA_038088735.1. Classification (NCBI taxonomy): domain Eukaryota; kingdom Metazoa; phylum Arthropoda; class Malacostraca; order Decapoda; family Palinuridae; genus Panulirus; species Panulirus argus. Next base: position 3,421 of record JAYMFT010017002.1, on the reverse strand, counting down.
TCGCCTCGGGCAAGGAATAACCCCAAAAATATATACACTTTAAAGAGAGAGACTCATTATGTTCGTCAGCCGTGGTCTCCAAGGTCTCTGTAGATCATTACTTGGAGGAAAGAAACTGGGGCCAGAGGAGACGGTCTCTTGTTCCTGTGTGATCCCGCTAATGCACCGGAGGACACAGGAAGGATGAAGCCTCTTGAACTACACGAAAACAAATCCAACAAATGGGCGGAACCAAAATTCCTAAAGGAACTCCATAATATTTTAAGATAAACTGAACAACTGCGGAAGCCGGTGTTCTCTTGTGATTTTGTAAAAATAATTCTTTCATTTCCTACAACAGTCTGGGAAAACAGTGACAAGCAGGGTAGTCAGCAAGAACTGAAGTTAATATACTAAAAATGTATCATAGCGTTTTGTGGTCGTCGTTTGTCTAGCGCAGGCGTTCGCTGAATGCTAATTACTTTCCGTATTTTTTTCTTTTGTTTTGTTTTGTGCTATATAGATTAAGTATTGCAATGTTCAAAATATTGTCGACCGCTTGCGAAGTCAGAGAGCGTTACACTCGATGCACGCACGTACCACCTGGTACAGGCTAACCAGCTGTAAAGTTCAGGTGTACAAGCCAATCAATCGTTGGGGACTCGGCCAGCTGTCAAATCTTGATGCGCGTACTGTTCGCTTCCACCTAACCAGCGGTCAAATCTCTCTCTCTCTCTCTCTCTCTCTCTCTCTCTCTCAAATATTCATCTGCTTTTGAAAAAAAAAAAAACATTAAACAACATTCTCGTATTGAAGATCTGTGTATTAACATCAACGGGCACCGTGTTCATAATGCCTAACACGCAGTCTTCAGAAGCTTGAGAAATAAAAGTCTAATGTTTCTGATTGGTACAAAGAGGCACCTGTGTTGCCTTCCTGCTCTTTTTCCTATGTCTTGTCTTTCTCTTGGTCACGAAACTACCAAGAACCATTTCCACAAGCCCCACCTGAAGTAATTGTCTTCCCAAAGACCCTTCTCTCGAGTCACTACTTCCAGGAATCCCTCCAGGAAACTCCGTTCTATAATCTTGCAACTCATGAAACTCTTCCTTCCAGTTAGCATTCTCAAAAATCCTTCTGCAAATCCCCTCCAAAAGCCTTCAATTCCCTGAGACCCGTCTCTCTAGTGAACATTCCAAAGAACATCATCCCTCAGGTATCAGCTCCTAAAACCCTTCCTTTCAGGTCATCACTCTTAAGAAACTGTAAGTCATTCATCTTAAGAATCCTCCAGCAAATCCCCTCGAAGAGCCTTCAGTTCCTGAGACCCGTCGCTCCAGTGAACACTCCTAAAGAACCCTATAACAACCCCACTTCCCAAAGTCTTCGACCCCTGAAACCCGTCGTTACTCCTATAAAGCTCTTCAGCCAGCATTCCCAAGAGCGCCCCTCAAAAAAAAAAGCCTTTCCAAAACATTTAAGAACAAAAGTTAATCCTTTTCAGTCACCAATCATAAAATGTGATTTGTACATTCATCTCCAGCCTGCTGGACCTCAACTTGGGGCGCAGTGATGATTTACGAGGCCTCATTTTCACAAGGTTAGCGGATCTTCTGTAATAAACAGATAACCTATCAAGAAGAATAATCCTTCTGTGGTATCTGAGATCGAGAAAAATAATTCTTTGTGGTATCTACGATCGAGAAAAACAACCCTTCTGGGCTATCGAGAAGAATAATCCCTCTGTAGTATCTACGATCGATGAGAATAATCCTTTGTGGCATCTACGATCGAGAAGAATACTCCTTATTTAACATCAATGATCAAAACATTAGAAGAGTTAAAAGCATGCGATTAATAATAACTGAATCTTCAGATAGTACATACGAGAGATGGTTAAAAATACCATTCTCGTAAGAGTGAGTTCTATCAGAGCTCAGAAGTAAGCTCCAGGGAGGTCATGAACGTAGTAGAAGTCTTGTCGTAGCCAGAGGGGGACACAGTGTTTCATGGATACTTGCAGTGGTGAAAGAACGAAGAGAAATCCTAAGCTGTAGTTTTCAGACTGAGAACAAATGAAAACTTATATTTCACCAACGCATTATGCTTCCTTCTTCACTGTTGAAGATGGAGCAAATGTTGGTGTTTGTATCCTTAATTAGGTAATAACAGGGAATTATATATATATATGTATCAGGACTGAACAGGCTGGGAGATAAGGAGCGCGCGCGCGTGCGCGTGCGTGTGTGTGTGTGTGTGTAAACATTAGGCCGACGCCAGTGAGACCTCTGTCGCCAGGGTTATGAAGCATGATACCTCGTTGTCGTCCAACGCTTCACTAACGCATCGAAAGATTACCGATTGAGGATATCCTTGTAAAACTGATTGGTTACTAGTTAACAAAACTTCAGACTAGAAATAATGAATGTGACAATTAATGTGACAACGAAAATGTATCGAGAGTGGAAAAGTGAATTAGTGGGGCAACTAACCAAAGAAACCGAAATAACTGCCTTGGTATTACAACAAACGGCATCCTACATTACGTAGAACAGAGACGAGGGGGTCAGTGAGTATTCGGTCACCGTGGAGACATTTTGCTCAGCCCGGGAGACATAACGCTAATATCTACCAGGAATCCCAGTAAGTCATACCTCGCTCTGTTACACAGGATGTCTTGATAAAGTGTGCAAGGCTCGTTCCCTAACGAGCCAATGATATGTCTACAAGAGACACTGATGACATCAATTCTAACAGGGCCACGGTGGGGCCGAGCGCCAGCATGCGCCTACAGACAATCTTAGCAGCGTATGGCCGAAAACAGTGAGCTGTACCAAGGAAGTGCGCTGGGTGCGCCGCGCTGCATGTGAGCAGTGCACGTACAGGCCGACTTGACTTGGGGAACGTTGGCCTTCGCTGAGCAAGGACTGCCGCACGCCCGGACCCCTGTGCACGTACAGATCAACTTGACAGGAAGGATATGGCTCGTCACTAAGCAAGGATTCCCGCACGCTCGAGCTCCCGTGCAGTTGGTCGTCTATACAGCTAATATCTTATTCTAAGGACATGTGTAACCAGTTGTTGCTCCCTTAAGTGAACTTCTAACACCAGAGACTGAGAAAAGCCGCTTGTCAGTACTATGCTGAGAGGCAGGAATTGCAGTGTATCGCTTGTTTTGAAGTGTTTAAATGCATTAAGTAAATTTCACTTACTCTTGAGAATTAGAGCGTTATAACTATTGTCAGCAGGTATGTTTGGATGCATGCCACATTATTTCTACATCTGTTATTAGATTTAGATATCAAAAGTAACCTAGAGGAAAATGAGTGGTCACAGTATGCTTGGCAGTCCACTCGCCACTTACACTTGAGAATTAGAGCGTTATAACTATTGTCAGCAGGTATGTTTGGATGCATGCCACATTATTTCTACATCTGTTATT
>JAYMFT010016991.1:0-16612 GCA_038088735.1 Panulirus argus | reverse complement strand
ATGTTTAAGGAAAATATGTGGTGTGAGATGGTTTGATCGAGTAAGTAATGTAAGGGTAAGAGAGATGTGTGCTAATAGAAAGAGTGTGGTTGAGAGAGCAGAAGAGTTTGTGTTGAAATGGTTTGGACATATGGAACGAAGGAGTGAGGAAAGGTTGACATAGAGGATATATGTTTTACTGTTGAAGGGAACAAGGAGAAGCTGGAGACTAAACTGGAGGTGGAAGGATGGAGTAAAAGGGATTCTGAGCGGTCGGGGCCTGAACATACAGGAGGGTGAAAGGCATGCATGGAATAGAGTGAAATGGAACAATGTGGAATACCGGGGTCGACGTGCTGTCAATGGACTGAACCAGGGCATGTGAAGCATTTGGGGTAAACCATGGAAAGGTCTGTGGGGCTTGGATGTAGATAGGGAGCTGTGGATTCAGTGCAATACACATGACAGCTTGAGACTGAGTGTGAGCAAATGCGGCCGTTTTGTCTATCTTCTGGCGCTACCTCACTGGCACAGGGGGCGGCATTGCTATTTCCTTTGGGGTGGGGTGGCATCAGAAATGGATGGGGTCGAGCAAGTGTGAATATGTACATGTGTATATGTGTATATGCATGAGTATGTATATGTATGTATATATGTATATATTGGTATGTATATGTATGTAATGTGCATATATGTGCATGTATGGATATGTGTGTATGTAGGGGAGTGGGTCTTTCTTCACCTGTTTCCTGGCATTACCTCGCTGGCACGGAAAACAGCAATCAAGTATAATAAATATATATATATATATATATATATATATATATATATATATATATATTGTTATTATACTTGATCGCCGTTTCCTGTCCCAGCTAGGTAGTGCCAGGAAACAGACAAAGAAAGACCCAGCCACTCATATACACACATATATACATACATGCTTATATTTGCACAATGCATACATATACATATCAACATATACAGATATACATACACATGTATATATACATATACATATGTACATATTAATACTTGTTCACCCCCATCTATTTCTGGTTTGTATTATTAAGAGAACTGAATATGAATCTACCTCTTATGTATGTCATGAATGAGAGATAAAAATTACTCTGAAAGACATTATTTTGTCTTTATTTCTAGTTTGCATACTTAAATTAAGAGTGTATCTGAACTGGATCTATGTTTCCTAACATTTTTTTCAAATTCTAGTATGAAAATTTGGTTGAGAAATATCCCTTAGGATCTTAAACCCACCAAATCTCATGGTAATATGATTTTGCTATGTTCTGTTCTGCTAAGTTATATTTCTTCAATGCAAAGTGATGACTATGTGTACAGTACACATGATCCAAGAGAATTCCATGCTGCTAGTTACATCAATACCCTTGAGGGAGTGTGTTGGTGACTTCATCAATGTGCCGAATTTTGAGTGGTTAAAGGCAGGCCGGAGAAGAACGAGAGGCAATTATCATAGGTAGCATTAGGAAGGAAAAGCAAACAATGCCACTCTATTTAGATAGGGTGTTAAAAGGTCCTAACTCCCTAAATATCAAAGAGATATCTCATTGCTTGCAGGACAAACTTACAGAGTAAATGCACACAAAACATAAAAAAAAATTGCAAAAAACTAAGTCTATAAGAGGGGCTACAAGTCTTGGCTACTAAGTTCATACTGCTAAACAAAAATGTATGGCAGAGATTTGACAAAGGTTTAAATGAGGTTGAATATAGGATTCATGAAAGATAATACAGTAAAATTCCTTTCTAACTTCAATATATTGAAATTTGGCTTCCTAGTAACCCTCTGGATGCCATCAGATCAAGTTTAGGATCTGAAGGAAATTTCAGTAACAGTCCAATACATTGCAAATTTACTCCAGTTATGTAAGGAACAAATGGACTGAGTTTGAGACACAGCATAATGTAATAGTCCATTAGTTCCTATCCTCAGGATAGGAGCTAGGCTTTACGAGAACATGTGACAGCCCAATGTGCATCAACTCAGTGCACTTTATTTCTATCCCACTAAGAAAGTTCTCACTGCCCTTATACACAAACTTTTACACTCATTTACTGAAGTTTAATAGTGTAATACATTTTTTTGTACTTTAACTCCTACAAAGGCAATCTGAATAGAAATTTCAAGATGAAACAAGACCTAGCTTGGTCACTTCCCATCAGTGGGAGATAAGTGAGTGCTTGGTCAACATATAAATCAACTATATGCCCATGTCCTCATACATGCAATATTTTTTGTGGTACAAAGGCCTGTCTTTTTTGTATTAAATCATGGCAGATAAGAGTGATATCAGTGTTGCACATCCTATGAGGTTCAGGAAACAACTCAGGACTGCTGAAAAACTTAAAATGATTGAGCATTAAGAGCATTCCTCAGACATCTTTAACCTTGGGGTGAACTACACTTACCATCAAAGGGAGAAGGTAAGTTTCTAATAAATTTGTTAATGTTTCATTTATCAAATATCTTTGGAAAAGTTCATGATGCAAAACAATTTGACTTCTCCCAGATCACCCTTACCCCCAATAAGTAAGTTAGAATGGGATCTTACATTGTATTATTTTTTAATTTTACTTTTCATATAACTTTTCCTGCCTTAGTGAGGTACATCAGGAACCTTCAAGGAAAAAATCCTCACTTAGCTCGTTTTTTATCCCTACTTTCAGAAAGTCAGTGAGAGAAAGAAAGATTTCCAGCATTCTCAATCCCATCTCTGTTAGTTGCTTTCATGACATGCAAGAGGTATATGGGTAGCATTCTTTTTACACTATCTTAAAAGGGAATCTTTAGTAAGTTAATTCAATAAAAATTCACATACTATGAAATCCTAAAATAGCAAATCTCTGAACATAACAATGAATGAAAAGAAACACTACATTTCAGATTCATTTACGATAATGGAAGTAATGCTGGTCCACTGTTGGCACTGATCATCCACACACTTGACAAGTGAAACATTGTAAGATACATTCTTGAATGGTGCTAACTGTATAGTTACAGGCAGATTTGGTGATCTCCCGATGTGGTCAGCATGTACAAAGAAGAACACATGCCAGTCTCTAAGCTCTGTTACCCCTTGCTCTGTAAATTTGTAACAAAATGGTTGAGAAAACTTGTCATTACTAATATACAGACAATACAAAAAAAACAAATTTCATTAAATCAACATATAAGGTGAGTATGAAGAATAATAAGAATTTAATCAACATATAAGTTGAGCATAAAGAATAATAAGAATTAAATTCAATCAACATATAAGTTGAGTATGAAGAATAATAAGAATTTAATTAAAGTAACATATAAGTTGAGTATGAAGAATACACATTAACAAAAATTCACCACAATGAAAGATTAAAGAGCAATATCAACTTAGCAGTTCTAAAGATAAGAGCAAATAAAACTAATAAAAAGTATTAGTGATATGCTAAAATTTCTTTCAAAATATAAAAACTGTTAAGTAAGCATGAATACTATCATCTAAATGTCACATGCAAAAAATTAAAAGGATAGGATTTGTGTAAGTTAAAAAAAAAAAGCAAAAGAACCTCAAACACATTCATAAATGAAAACATGTAAGAATGAAAGATTCTCACTACTGTAAAAAAAAGGGGGGGAAATCAAATAAACTTGTGAGAATCAACTGATTTCTATGCTCAAGCAAACAGCACTTGAAATATGCTTGCTGTCCAGGCCTGTGGAAGCTGCTACAACATAATGCAGGAAATCCAGCTACTGTAAAAACATAACACCACTCCCAATTAATCATTTTCAGCTACAGGAGTATATATATAAGTATGGGGAAAACTGTAATTTCACTACTGAAGGACTAATTTTCATTTGTTTAAAATGTAGCAAGGTGAGATATACATGAAGTTTAGAGAATAGTCACGGTAATGTATTGACACTGTGTCCTGTTATATATGTGCTAAACTTACCCTTGCAATATGGAAAGGATAAGGTGAAAAAGTTTGTAAATGAGGTGTAACATATATGGGCAAACCTACCAATTGCAGGTTTCAAGAAAACACGCATCAAACTTTTTGGTATGTAAATAGCCTTAACAGCATCAAATATTCATCAATTTAGATAAACTATGTCTCATTTTGAAGGAATTATATCATAGATTATAAGCATGATAATGAGGAGAGTATATATTTGCCATAAATACACAAATAATAACAAAAAACAAACATATCATTCTGATGTACAAAATAGTACCAGCATTATTTTCCCATGTAAATATTACTAAAAGGTAGTAATTGGTGGGCACCCTCCAACCAGGGAGGTATATTACTGGTACGGTACAACCACCTGGATATCAGGAGGGTTAGTGACAGCTCCTTAGTAAACCAGCACTTCAACAGTTGTCAAGCTGCACTCCTCTAACACAGGTAGCTGTCCTTTCTTTCTGCCTCACCTACACATGGATTGCTGGCATTCTGTCTACAAACATACAATTTCTCCTTGTCACACACAACCCTTGACAACACTTAACTCACACAACTCATTCTTCTTCCAGTGGTGAGCACTATGTGCTAGCCCTGCCTTTTGACAATGTGGTAAGAGCAATAGATAGAAGTAGTGGGTAGGAGCATTAGATGGGAGCATTAGGTAGAAACATTAGGTAGAAGCAGTAGGTAGAAACATAGGTGAGATTATTAGGTAGAAGGAGTGAATATGTCTACAAGCTGTGCAGGACTGTAGCAGCAAACTTGATGCTCACTGGTTGATGGAGACATGAGACTACAAATAAGATGCTGAATTGTCACTGGCTAATGCAGGCTCACCCTTGTAGCATGGAACAGAGTTACACTTTCTCATTTGCATATGCAGTCCATCACCTCTTTGAATTATGGAAAATTTCAGGGCGGTAAGCACAAGCCTGCTATGATGAGGGCCATGAAATATAAAGCAAAATAGATAGACTCTTCTGGTCACATAGAAATCTAATTGTTAGGACCATTGGAAGCTCACCCATGTCACATGGAGCACATCATATCATACACAGAAAAGCTGAAGTAGTCAGTAAAAACATTGGGTAGGCTCTTCTGAAAACACCACACTAGCCTGATAAGGGTGAGGCAAAGACTAAGAAGCGGCACAGGAGTTCAGCAGTTATGGAGACTCTTTTGCCATGGCCACCCCCTTAAGGGAATTCCCAAAGTAAATGGGCATCAGAGATATAGAAAGAAAGATAGATAGATTGATAGGTGTATATATATAGATAGATTGATAGGTGTATATATTACTTAGAAATAGCATACTACAGTATCACATTGAGTGCTAATGCGTTTTTCTTTGTCTGTTGATGTAAGGATGTGGGTGACAAAATAAATACTCCAGCAGACTGGTGTCAAGATAGACTTCTTCAGGGCTGCAGTGCTATCAAATACTCTTGTAGTGCAATGAGATCCACTAAAAATTCTAAAAGTACAAGCAGGATCCACAACACAGGATGTAACAGGTTGCTTGGTCTTGCAGATGATGTCCACAGCACCAGCATTTTTTTACTGCTTTGCTTCCACCCTTCTCCACTTACTTACGCTCTTTTATCTCCTCTGAAAGTAGATTGATAACAAGGCTCCACTTCACTATCAGATCTCAATAATGACAATAACTAAAATATCATGGCAAAAGAGAGCAGGATATCACAACAGTGTGAATATGTCTAAAGCATTTTTTTACTGCTTTGCTTCCACCCTTCTCCACTTACTTATGCTCTTTTATCTCCTCTGAGAGTAGATTGATAACAAGGCTCCACTTCACTATCAGAACTCAATAATGACAATAACTAAAATATCACGGCAAAAGAGAGCAGGATATCACAACACTGTGAATATGACTACAAGCTGTGCAGGACTGTAGCAACAAACTTGATGCTCACTGGTTGATGGAGACATGAGACTACATATAAGATGCTGAATGGTCACTGGCTAATGCAGGCTCACCCTTGTAGCATGAAACAGTTACACTTTCTCATTTGCATATGCAGTCCGTCACCTCTTTGAATTATGGAAAATTTCAGGGCGGTAAGCACAAGCCTGCTATGATGAGGGCCATGAAATATAAAACAAAATAGATAGACTCTTCTGGTCCCATAGAAATCTAATTGTTAGGACCATTGGAAGCTCACCCATGTCACATGGAGCACATCATATACACAGAAAAGCTGTGGGTCATATAACGAAGGAAAATTTTCAAAGAGAGGGTTCAAGGATGGAAAGTACACCATAATTAGCCTCCAATAAGACTGGGATGATTGTTAGATTTCAAAAGAGCACACTGACCATTAAAATAACAACAGGATAAAGAAAGTAAGTGCACAAAATGATGAACAAGTAAGGAAGGTAAGCTGAAAGTAACAGATTAGTCATTTTCAAAGTGTGCAGCCATAGAATGAATTTAAAGATAGGGTAAAAATGAATGGGATGCATCTCCCTAGATACAGGTCAAACTCTAAAAATTCAAAATACTTAAGACCAAGTAGTGTGGATTTCTAAAATACATGGATTTTTAAAATATGGTCCTCATAAAGGATGGTCTGAATACATTGAAAACTTAAGTATTTTTCCTACATAATACAGGTTCAAATGTTAAACAATTGTACTCTGTAATATGTAAATATGCAGTATACAAAACATTCAATACACATTTACTGAAATTATGGTACAGTTTCCTTCAATAGTGTTTGCTTGTTCTCATATGAGCAAGGTAGCATCAGTAACACATGAAGGAGCCTTTGAGGATAAAAAATAGCATTTGACTCCTTCCTCAGTTCTTTCCTTTGCAAAAAATCTACTGAATTGATTGTACATTACCTATCCAAAACCTTTCTTAATAAGCTATCATAATGTATCATGCAAACTAAGGTGAAGGTTGGCAGTTAAAGCAAGTATAGAGGAGATAAGAAAACAGGAGAGGCAGGAGGTAGGTGTTGAGTTTCATCCACTGTAAGTTTATGTTAATGCGCATGGAGGGTCATCAAAGATAACCTCCGGCTCAGCAGTATCATCTACAAGTAACAAGTTTGGTGAAGCAGTATCATCTACAAGTAACAAGTTTGGTGAAGGAAATGCAGAAACATTTTTGAATGCTGACTAGGCTTTAAAACTTGGTTAAACAATTCTTGTAGAGTATAACTTCTTTAATATATAGGGTAGTTGTAAACTGAATGGGACTGATTAAAAGAATGCATAAAATAAAAAATTTCAATGGCAAGATTTTCCTAATTTTTGGTTTCCAGGTTTCTGAAATTTGGATTCTGGAGTTCTATCAACTGTACATGGGAACAGTATCCTAAGAAAGAACAGACAGCTTTTGTAAAATGTAAGCAAAGAGGAGAGAGTAAGATAGATTAGTCATGAAAAAAAAATGGACAATTTTCAGAAGCATGACAAAGGGTGCAAGGTTTTATAAATGTTCTACCAAATGCACAAACATTTACACAGATCTCATTTATTTCCCCAAACAATTTCAGGATTTTGTTCTTGTGATGAGTATGATTGTGGGCACATACAAGTGCCAAATATCCCTATAACACATTCCTACTTGGTCATCCTCCAGATAACAAAGAGGAGGAAATGCTTAGTGTCTGTTAAAATTACTATATTGACACAATTATCAAATTTTTAAAATCTTGTTACTGATGAAGTAAGTGCACGAATAAATTATACAGTATACTGATTTCATCGTTAGCAGTATGACAAAATGAAAGATATGTAATAATCACTACATCAACATACAAGCTACAAAAAATAGTCTATAGATCTTACATGGCAGAAAGACTCATATGTTATCTCTGACAGAGTCCACATAGTATCATAGAATGGATTCTGTATGGTTAAATATATTCTTATAAGGTTTTCTTTGATTTTATAAGGTAAACTACATTCTTCAGGATAAGGGAAGCTATATTCTTCAGAGAACCTTAAGAAAAGCACTTTGAGGACTTGTTACCAAGTCAGTTGATTCCAGGTGAGACTTTGATTTATAGTTAATCCTTAAATGCTGATAAGCTATATAGCACAGTAAGACTTGATGAAGATCCTGGTTGAAATTTTTCTTGTTTTGTATGAAGATGTTAGTGTCTGAATCATTTATGTATCATTGTTACAAGATTAACCCTATTGCTTTTATATATGCCTAGGGCCAAAAAATAATCAATAACACTGACTACAAAATTCATCTTCAATCCATAGTAATGAATCTTCCTCTTCAGCTGTCCATAACAATCAACTCAACTGCATAAACATCAGACCTAAAGATTTTCATTTTACCTTTTCCTGGAAGACTGAGGAAATGCTGTTATAAATAATTCATCGCTGTTACTGTGTTTGTTGGTAATATTTTAGTGCATTTAAGGTAAGATGTATCTGTAAAAATTTTTGTAAAATGCCATTTGAGTGAAACTGCTTGATTTGGTGTTACCTAATTAGATAATTTTTCACTATGCTAAGCACTGATGGAGGAAAATTCTACAAGTTACAAGTTTGTAAAAAATGTATTGTACAATGCTATGACTTTTCAGTAAGTTCTACATGATCTGTGTCTGTAACAATGCAAAAAAAATTATATTCGTATTTCAATAATCTAATTGTGGCTGTCCTAATATCTACTGTACTCTCTCTGTATGGGAGATTCTCAAATAAGTATTTTCAAAATATGGTTTTTGAATTTTGAAAAACTTTTTTTTTTCCATGGCAATGTCCTGCGAACATCAGATATTATTTCATGGAACATTAAGGTTAGGATGTTTTTACCCTCTGTCTGGTGGGGATCACTAGCTTTCCCGATCTTTGGCTATTCTATCAAAAAAGACAGTGGCTCTCAGCCTGAGAAAGCTCATTTATTCAGAGGTACAATCATCAACCCAAAAGTAGTCTCATCTGGCAGAGAAAGGTTTTTAAAGAAAAGGATAGGGTAAGGAGGGGCATGAGAAAACAGGGCAGGGTAAAGAGACCAAGTGCAAAAGCTCATTGGACATCACCTTGGAAAAATAAGGTTTTCCATATTTCAAAACCTACATTTCTCCCCTCTGAGGTTTGTTCCACAAGTATGAAAGTATACCCACATGAAAGAGGAAGGTTTAAAGAAAAACTGTTGGATAAGATCATAAATCCAAAACTGAATATGTATCTTTAATGGTGATATGGGGCACACTGGAATGTGTTTCTTCTGAAGGAAGAATCCTGACCCACACAGATGTAGATTCACAATGTTTGTGTCATGGTACTGTCTGGAGAAAAAAAAAAAAAAAAAAAAAAAAAAATTAGTTGTTTCCCAGAAAATCTTCTCAGGAAAGCTAAGGAGAAGCTTAACTTCATCACATCACATGCTCTACCACAGAGCCCAGGTTGACTTAATAAAATGAGTTCTTAATTCTCTTTTTCTTTCTTTCTTCCATTCTTGTTTGCCTTTTCCTGCATTTGCAAGGTAGCACCAAGAACAAATAAAGAAATGGTCTCATTTACACACATCCACTCTCTAGCTGTCATAAATAATGCAATGAAATCACAGCCTCCGATCCACAACAAAGCCCTACAGACCTCTCCGTGGTTTCCCCTAACCACTTCATATGCCTTGGTTAAGTCCATTCACAGCATATTGCCCCCTGTATACCACATAGCTTCAATTCACTCTATCCCATGCATGCCTTGCACCCTCCTGCATGTTCAGACCCCCCCCCAAGTATTCTAAACCTTTTTCACTCCATCCTTTAATCTTCACCTCAGTATCCCCCTTCTCACTGTCCCCTCCACTTCTGAAAAATATACCCTATTTGAGTATCCCCCTTCTCACTGTCCCCTCCACTTCTGAAAAATATACCCTATTTGTCAACATCTCCTTACTCATTTTCTCCATATGTCCAAACCATTACAGCACACCCTCCTCCGCTCTCAACCATAGTCTTTTCACTATCATGCCTCCCTTACCTTATTTTTTACTCAATCAATGATCCTTACACCACATACCGTCCTAAAACATTTCATTTCCAACACATCCACCCTCTTCCAAATTTGTCATCCATAGCCCACACTTCCCATTCATAAAACACCACTGGGGCTACGATTCCATCAAATATGCCCATCTTTGCTCTCATGAATAATGACCTCTCCACATGCTTAAGCACACCCAGGATAGATTATGATGATAGATTATTATTTAAAAATACTGGATAAAACAGAAAAAGTTATATTACTACCTTTATTTTGGCTTGGTTCACTTATAATTGAGCACCCAGAAGGGTGTGAATGATATATCTGATGGCCCCTGGTACAAGAGAAAAGAGTGAAGATGAGTCTTCTTTGTTTCTAGTGAGACTGTTTTCCAACTGTCCTCTAATTTCAAACATGCAGGGTGCTAGTGTAACTGATAAATAGCATGAATACTTTTTTTTTCTCACTTAATCGCCATTTCCCAAAGTAGCAAGGTAGCAGCAGGAACTGACAAAGAAAGGCCGCATCCACTCACATCCATTCTCTAGCTGTCATGTGTAATGCACCAAAACCACAGCTCCCTATCCACAAACAGGCCCCACAGACCTCTCTCCATGGTTTACTCTGAACACTTCACAGGCCCTGGTTCAGTCCACTGCCAGCATGTTCAGGCCCCGATTGCTCAAAATCTTTTTCACTCAATTCTTCCATCTCCAAATTGGTCTCCCCATTCTCCTTGTTCCCTCCACTTCTGAAACATATCTTCCCTATGCTAACCATTCCTCGCTCATTTTCTCCTTATGTCCAAACCATATCAGCACATCCTGTTCAGCTCCCTCAACCACACTGTTTTTGCTACCACAACTCTGTCTTATCCTTTCATTACTTACTCTATCAAACCGTCTCACACCACATACTGTCCTTAAACATTTCTTTTCCAACACATCCACCTCCTCTCCACAGACTTCTCTGTATCCCATGCCTTGCATTCATATAATACTGCTGGGACTACTATACCTTCAAATCTACCTATTTTTGCCCTTACCAATAACATTATCTATTTCCACACATTCTTCAGCACTTCCAGAACCTTCACCCTTTCACCCAACCTATGCTACACTTCCATTTCCTTGGTTTCATTTGATGCCATGTCCACTCCATGGTGTCTAAAATACTTCACTTCCTCCAAGTATTCTACACTGAAACTCACACCCCAACAAACAAGTCCCTTAACCCTGTTTAACCTAATAACCTTGCTTTTACAGACATTTACTCTCAACTCCCTCCATTCGCACACTCTTCCAAACTCAGTCACCAACTTCTTGAGTTTCTCACTTGAATCTGCCACCAGTGCCGTAACATCAGCAAATAAAAACTGACTCATTTCCCAGGCCCTCTCATCTCCTAAAGACTGCATACCTGCCCATCTCTCCAAGACTTTCACATTTACCTCCCTCACCACCCCATCTATAAACAATTCACTCTCCTCTCTTCCTACTCATACACATGTCTTATGCCCTTGATAAAAACCTCTCGCTGCTTCTAGCATCTTTTCTCCTACACTGTATATTCTTATAAAGAGGTCCAAGTGCTGAATAAACACTCAGTTTAATATTCAGATTAATATTAAAGTGGTACAGCTCAACAATTAGTACAAAAAGGTGCGTGTCTTGACATCTTGGCTGAGTAGTGAATACTGGCTTCGTCATCTAGTTCACACTACCAGGTGTCCACAAAGGTTGGCGCTGAATGGTCGGCCCAGATCACGCCAGGTCCACGCAAGTATAGCTCGACAAATGATGATTCGAGACCAAAGTGACTTGGCCCGCCACATCACACACACACACACACACACACACACACACACACACACACACACACACACCCAGAACCGGAGTACTGGAGGCAGTTAGGCTGTCAAGTGAGGCAGCTTGACCTTGTGTACACACCTCCTGTGTTTAGGGTTGCAGCTGGCTGAGTTGTGGGTGGGTTTGGTTGTGATGGTGGACACCCTCAGTGGCAGGGTTGTGCCACCTGCACTGGTTGGTAAATGTCCAAGTGTGCCAGCTTAAGACGGTCCATGGAGGCAGTCTCGTGTCTGCCGCCCATGTCGATGATGAAAGCCATGGGGTCTTTTTGCAGTACTCTGAAGGGTCCCTTGTAAGGCTTTTGCAGTGGTGTATGGAGGGAATCTCAGCAAAGAAAGATGTACTGGCAGTCCTACAGGTCGTGTGGGACGTATGTGGGTGTGAGACCATGTCGAGATGTTGGGACTGGAGAAAGCATGTCCACCTTCTCATGAAGGCATGTCAGCATGGTCATGGATGGTTCTTGATGTCCTCGGCTGACGGGATGAAGTCCCCTGGGACCATAAGCGGGACGCCGTAAACCAGCTCGGCCGAGGAAGTTGCCTGGTCCTCCTTTAGGGCAGTGCACTTACCTATCATGACCCACAGCAATTTGTCCATTCAGTCTGGGCCCATGAGCTGTGCCTTGAGGGGTACCTTCATGTGCCGGCGAAAACGTTCCACTAGATTGTTTGCTTGTGGGTGGCAGGCCGATGTGTGGTGCAGCTAAGTGCCAAGAAGCCAGTCCACTGTTGACCACAGCTCTGAGGTGTGCTGCGTACATTTGTCAGAGATGTCCGCCGGCACGCCAAAGCGGGTGATCCAGTGGGCGTTGAGGGCACGTGCACAGGTCGCAGTGGAGGCATCCAAGAGCAGAACAGCTTCTGGCCCTATTGTGGATCTGTTAACGATGGTGAAGAGGTGGGTGACACCCCTGGATGGGGGCAGCAGTCTAACAATGTCGACATGGAGTTGACTGAAATGCCAGTCTGTCAGGGCGAAGTTCTGCTGTGGAGCCTTGATGTGTCACTGAATCTTGGAGGTTCTACAGGGGATGCAAGCTCTGGCCCTATTGCTGACCTGTTTGTGCAACCCGTGCCGCATGAACTTGACTGCCATCAGAGCCTTTGTTGTTCAGATGGAAGGGTGAGTTAGGCCGTGAAGCATGTCGAAAATCTGGTGGCGCCAGGCAGCGGGGATCATGGGTCTTGGCTGTCCAGTAGAAACATCACAGAGGAGTGTGGTGCCAGTGGGACCCAACTGCACATCCTCCAATGTGAGGCCAGCGTTGGCGGTGCAGCAGGTAAGCATCTCTTCATCCTCTCACAGGGAGGCTGCCAAGGCCATGTAGACGACACCTGGGGCCAGAGCATGGAGAGCAATGATGGCAGTGAGGGACAATGCATCTGTGACCTTGTTGCTCTTACCTGAGATGTGCTAGACGCAAGTTGTGTATTCTGAGATGTAGGTCAAGTGGCGCTGCTGTTGGGCTGACCAAGGATCAGACACTTTGGCAAAGGCAAACGTGAGTGGATTGTGGTCGGTGAAAACTTTGAAATTCTGCCTTCGATGAAGTAGTGGGGGCTATCAGCACGAAGCAGTGGTAGAAGTTGACAATGCCAACAAACACCTGGAGTCCCTTCACCGTAGTGAGTTAGGCAAATTTGTGAATGACCTCGACCTTGGTCAGGAGCAGGACTGCTCTGTGCTGGTTGATATGGCGGCCAAGGGAGTTGATGGAAGTGAGGCCAAACAGACACTTGGCAAGGTTGATGGCCAGGCCATACTCATTTAGCCTCTGGCAGAGCTGCCGGAGGTATGTGTGGTGTTTCTGGTGAGAGCAGCTGGTGACAAGGATGTCGTCGAGGTAGATGAAAGTGAAGTCCAGTCTGTGGCCCACCAAGTCCATGAGCTGTTGGAAAGCTTGGGTGACATTCTAGAGGTCAAAAGGCATGCGTAGAAACTCAAAGGGCCCAAACAGGGTGATGAGGGCCATCTTGGGGATGTTGTCTGGGTGAACAGGAATCTGACGGTAGCCACATACCAGTCGATCTTAGAAAATACCTTGGCACAGTCCAGGTTTGCTGTGAAGTCCTGGATGTGAGGGACAGGGTACCAGCCAGCTGTTGTGACCTCACTGAGACAGCAGTAGTCCCCAAAGGGTCTCTATCCCCCAAACACTTTGGGGACCATGTGAAGCGGGGACACCCATGGGCTGTATGAGAGGCACACTACCATTTCCTCCATCTTGCAGAACTCATCCTTCGCTAGTTGGAGCTTGTTGGGGGGCAGCCTGTGTGCGCATGCATGGACTGGCGGTCCAGTGGTGGGGATATGGTGCTTCAGCCCATACTTGGGGCTGGCCATTGTGAACTGGGGAGTTATGATGTCTGGGAAATGAGCTAAGGTCCTGGCATACTCGTTGTCGGAGAAGGTCACTGATCCGAGAAGGGGCAGAGTCAAATCAGTGTGGTGCAAAGAGATCAACTCAAAAGTTTCAGAATTAATGAGACGTTGTCCTTTCATGTCGACAAGCAGATAGTATGCCCAGAGAAAGTCAGCACCAAGCAGCAGTTGCAAGACATCAGTGATGGTGAAGGTTCACTCGAAGCGACAGGAGTTGAAGCTGAGTGGGATCGTACAGACCCCATATGTTCTGCTATTGCTGCTGTTGGCAGCGGTCAGGGGAGGTCCCTTCTTTCCAGAACAAGTGTCAATGCCCAAGGGGCATAAAAAACACTGACCTCCGCTCTCATGTCAACAAGACAATGGTGCCCCAAATGACAACCCCAGATGTAGAGGAGGCGATGTTTTTGGCCAGCCATAGTTGCCACTACTGACAGCTGGCTGAGGCATTTCCCAGATGCGTGCAGGGTGGTTGGCATCAGCGGGCCTTGGAGCCTCACCTATGGTGGTAGTAGCACCAATTGTCCTTGCTGGCACCGTTTGTGGCCAAAGTCAATGCTGCTCCTTCCGTGGAGGCTGGGATCGCCTGTGTGGCCTGCCGAGGCACAGCCACCACCTAGTTGATGGTTGCTCCACCCTGTTGTTTGGCCTGTCAGAGCACATCCACATAGACTGCCAACTGTCAGGGGTTGCTGAAATCGTCATCCACAAGAAGCAGGCAGATATCCTCATGCATCTAATCAAGGAAGACCTGTTCAAAGAGGAGGCAGGTCTTGTGTCCATCCATCAGGGTGAGCATCTCGTTCTTGAGCATGGACAGGTTGTGGTTGCCTAGGCCATCCATGTGCAGGAGTTTTGCCACCCTGTCACAGTAGCTGAGACCAAATGTGTCGATGAGGAGTGTCTTGATTCCTTCATATTTGCTGTCAGCTGGTGGCTGGTGTAAATAATCGATGAGGCACCCGGCGGTTTCCTGGTCCAGCATTGGCAGTCATCTGATGGATGTGGAATTGGGCTTTGGTTTGTTCAAGCCACACTTGTGGCTGTGATGTCCAGAAGTTAGGCAGTTTGAGTGAAAGTGTATTCTGCTGATCTGGATTGTCTCCTCCAAACATGATGAAATCCAAAAAAAGGCCATTTTGGATCGTCAGGGTCACCACTATAGAGGTCCACATGTTGAATAAACACCCAGTCTAATATTTAGTTCAACGTTAAAATGGTACAGCTCAACAATTAGTACGAAAAGGTGCAAGTCTTGAAGTGTTGGCTGTGTAGTGAATACTGGCTTCATCGTCTGCCACACGCCGCCAGATGTCCATACAGGTTGGCACTGATTGGTCAGCCCAGATCATGCCAGGTTCACGCAAGTTGAGCTCGATAAATGACAGTTCGAGACCAAAGTGGCTCGGCCCGCCACACTTATGGCCTTCCATTAGGCTTTTCCATTAAACCTATCATATAATTTCTCCAGATCCAGATCTCTAAGTATTTCTTACACACATTCTTTAAAGCATACACCTGATCCACGCATCTTCTACCACTTCTGAAATTAATATATTTTGAAATATTATGCCTCTCACCCTAAAATTCAGGGTAAAGGAAACTGGTTGGCAAGTGTGAGGAGATAATGAATGATTTTTTATTTGTACTGAGCACTATATTAATTTCATCCAAAGTCTCAAAAAGCATGCACACTGGTGGCAGTATAACATGGATATAACAAGAAATATTACACCTTTCACACTAGATATAAGTGTGAGTACAACGACTGACTGGCACATGTAGGGAAGATACTGGAAATATATTTCTTTGGAAAATTCTAGATCTAAGCTTGCCATCTGTTCCAATGGTCCTCCATTAACCAAGGATTACAGAGAGAAAACTATGCACAGTTGTTACATGATTTCTTTAACAAGCAAGAGTTCACTGGGAATGCCTCCACATCAGGCTTTCCTCCTAACTTAATCCTCCAAAAGTCATCCTGTAAGTCACTTATTTCTTCACATTTATGTCATTCTTCTTCACTTTCCCTATCAACTCATATCATACTTGATTGCTGTTTCCTACACTAGCAAAGTAGTGCCAGGAAACAGATGAAGAAAGATCCATTCAATCTCTTACATGTATACTCACATTACTTACACACACACACACACACACACACACACACACATATATATATATATGTATATATATATATATATATATTTATTTATTTATCTATTTATTATACTTGATCGCTGTTTCCCGCGTCAGCAAGGTAGCACCAGGAAACAGATGAAGAAAGACCTATCCCCCACATACACACATATATACATACATGCACATATATACATACCAACATATACATATATACATACATACACATACACATGCATATACGCATATACACATGTACATATTCA
>JAYMFT010016980.1:0-16612 GCA_038088735.1 Panulirus argus | reverse complement strand
ATATATAGTTATCTATTTATTTATTTACTTATATATTTATTTATATACTTGATTGCTGTTTTCCGCGTCAGCGAGTTAGCTCCAAGTAACAGACAAAGAAAGACCCATCCACGCACAAACACACATATATACATACATGCACATACATGTACAGTACATACATATACATACCAACGTATGAATATATACATACAGATACATACACATGCATATATACATATACACATGTACATGTTCACACTTGCTCACCCTCATCCATATATTTATTATTTATTATACTTGATCGCTGTTTCCTGCGTTAGTGAGGTAGTGCCAGGAAAGAGACGAAGAAAAGACCCATTCACTCTTATACACACATGTATACATACATGCATATATATGCACAATACATATACATATCAACATATACATGTACACATACATATACATACACATGCATATACACATACACACATGTACATATTCATACATGTTCCCCTTCATCCATTCCTGGCACCACCCAGCCCCACAAAAAACCACATTGCCACCCCCTGTGTTAGTGAGGTAGCTCCAAGAAACAGACAAAAAAGGCCACATTTGCTCACACAGTCTCTAGCTGTCATTTGTAATGCACCGAAACCACAGCTCCATGTCCAATTCCAGACCCCACAGACCTTTCTGTGGTTTGCCCCAGATTTTTCACATGCCCTGGTTCAGTCCATTGACAGCATGTTGACCCAAGTATACCACATCATTCCATTTTACTCTTGTTCTGTGCATGCCTTTCACCCTCCTGCATGTTCAGGCCCTGATTGCTCAAAATCTTTTTCACTCGATCCTTCCACCTCCAATTTTGTCTCCTGCTTCTCCTTGTTCCCTCCATTTCTGACATATATCCTCTTTGTTATCCTTTCCTCACTCATTCTCTCCATATGTCCAAACCATTTCAACACACCCTCTTTTGCTCTCTCAGCCATACTCTTTTTATTACCACACATCTCTCCTATGCTTACATTAATTGATCTAACCTTCTCACACCACATATTGTCCTGAAACATTTTATTTCAGACACATCCACCCTCCTCTGTACAACCCGATCTATAGCCTATGCCTCGCAACCATGTAATATTGTTGAAACTACTATTCCTTCAAACATACCCATTTGTGCTCTCCGATATAGTGTTCTCTCTTTCCACACATTCTTCATTGCTCCCAGAACTTGGACCACTCCCCCACCCTATGACTCACTTCTGCTTCCGTGGTTCCATTCGCTGCCAAGTCCACTCCCAGATATCTCAAACTCTTTACTTTCTCCAATTTTTATCTCTTCAAACTTACATCCCAGCTAACTTGTTCATCAACCCTGCTGAACTTAATAACCTTGCTCTTATTCACATTTACACTCAACTTTCTCCTTTCACACACTTTTCCAAACTCAGTCACCAACTTCTGCAGTTTTTCAGTTGAATCAGCTACCTGTGCTGTATCATTGGTGGACAACAGTTCACTCACTTCCGAGGCCCTTTCATCCCCAACAGACTGCATACTCACCCCTCTCTCCAAACTCTTGCATTTACCTTCCTAACCACCACATCCATAAACAAATTACACAACCATAGGGACATCACACACCCCTGCCTCAGACCAGCTTTCACTGGGAACCAATCACTCTCCCTCTTCCTAATCATACACGTGTCTTAAACCCTTGATGATAACTTCTCACTGCTTCTAGCAGCTTACCTCCCTCACCATGCATTCTTAAGACCTTCCACAAAGCATCTCTATCTACCCTATCATATGCCTTCTCCAGATCCATAAATGCTACATATAAAACCATGTTTTTCTAAGTATTTCTCACATGCATTCTTCAAAGTAAACACCCGATCCACACATCCTCTACCACTTCTAAAACCACATTGCTCCTCCCTGATCTGATGCTCTGTAAATGCCTTCACCCTCTCAATCAGTACCCACCCATACAGTTTTTCGGGAATAGTAAACAAACATATACCTTCGTAGATTGAACACTCACTCTTATGCCTTTGTAGGATTACACTATACATGCATTCTGCCGATCCTCAGGCACTTCACCATGATCTATACATACACTAAATATTCTTACCAACCAATCATCCACACAGTCACCTTTCATAAAAAATTAAACTGCAATTCCATCCAATCACACTGCCTTTCCAGATATCATCTTCCACAAGGCTTTCACCACCTCCTCTCTCTTCACCAAACCACTCTCCCTTCACACACCACCTCGACCAGTACACCCTACATCAGGCACTCTATTATCAAACACATTCAACAGTTTTCAACATATTCACTCCATCTCCTCACTCCATCACTCTCTGTTATCACATCCCCCCTTGCAACCTTCACCGATGTTCCCATTTGTTCTGTTGTCTTCCGCACGCTATTTACCTCCTTCCAAATCACCTTTTTTTTCTCCCTAAAGTTTAATAATACTCTCTCACCCCAACTCTCATCTCTCATTTACCATCTTTTTCAACCCCTGCACCTTCCTTTTGACCTCCTCCTACTTTCTCTTATACATCTAGTCATTTGCACTACTTCCTTGTAAGTATTGTCCAAATGCTGGGTTTTGAGTTTAAAAGGAGGACAATTGAGGAAGTTAAGTGTTTAGATATCTGGGAACTGACATGGCAACGAATGGAACCATGGAAGTGAAAGTGAGTAATAGGGTAGCTGAGGGGACGAATGTTCAAGGAGCACTGAAGAATGTGTGGAGAGTTAGAACATTATCTGTGAGGGCAAAAATGTGTGTGTTTGAAGGAATAGTAGTCCCAACAATATTATTTGGATGTGAGAGTTGGGCTTTAGGTAAGGATGTGCGGAGGAGGATGGACGTGTTGAAGATGAAATATTTGGGGATAGTATGTGGAGTGATTTGGATTGATCAAGTAAGTAATGAAAAGGTAGAAGAGATGTGTGGTAATTAAAAGATTGCAGTTGAGAGAGCAGAATAGGATATGCTGAAATGGTTTGGATGTAAGGAAAGAATGAGCGAGGAAATGTTGACAAAAAGGAGAACTGAGAGACCACATTAGAGATGGAAGGATGGTGTGAAAAAGATTTTGAGCAATCGGGGCCTGAAGGTGCAGGAGGGTGAAAGGTGTGCACATGATAGAATGAATTGGAATGGCGTAGTATACTGGGGTCCATGGTGCCAGTGGACTGAATCAAGGCATGTGAAGCATCCAGGGGTAAACCATGGAAAGGTCTATGGGCCTGGTTGTGGATATGGAGCTGTGGTTTCAGTGCATTACATATGACAGCTAGAGAATGTATATGATTGAACGTGGCCTTTCTTTATCAGTTCCTGGTGCAACCTCGCTAATGCAGAAAACAGCTATCAAAAATGAAAGAAATATAGTATGTCATTTGTTTCTTTCATACTTGTTTGCTGTTTCTGGCATATGTGGGGTAGCTCCAGGAATAGATGAGAAAAAAGCCCTCATTTGGTTAAATTCATTCTGTAGGTGTTATGTGTAATGCACTGAAACCACAGTCCCCTATTTGTTGCAACCAGGCTCCACAAACCTGCTTTACAAGTAAGTAATTACAAATGATTAATTATCTGCAGATTCATCCAAAGTAGTTAACCATATGAAGTTATGTCATATTCTTCTAAAATGATTTGCACATATATTTCTTTTTCATTTTACTGAAGTTAGCTCCTCTAGTGTTATCAGACCCTGCTTGCAAGTGGTCATACTATAACCAAAATGTCATCTGTGGTGATGTTGTATCATTTTTAGTAGACGAAAAGGAGTTCACTCTCGTCATGTATTATCTTGTTCCAAAGTTCCTCCATTTTCCTGCTCTTGCATAGAGTGTGGCCTCAAAGTTGCAGAAACTCCATTGAAGTGATACTAGGGTTGTATGATAGTGCTTGTTATCAGATTCACTATTAAAGGTTTAGTTAGTAAGTTTAGATTGAAGAGCTTTAAATGTAGATGAAAGTACCTGATTAGGGGATGATTTTCTATGGTTTGGTGACTGGGTAGATTTATCATTGAACTGAGGGATTTATTAAGTAGGCCCAGCTATTGGTAACTTGAGATGGTGTTCTCAAATTTGTTTTATTCATATATATCCTATAATATTTTACTGTCATGGTGAGAGGAAATTTCATTACTGTCATAAATAGTTAAAGGAAATTTAGTGTGTGTGCATTAAAATGAACATTCCACATATATCTAGGATGCCTGAGTTTTCCCTGAAATATGGTAGATTATGGAACTTACTTTCCAAATACTAAAGAATTTGCATGGCTTCATACTTATCCTAGTATATGTCTCTCTCCTTTACCTTCTTGCCATTTTACTAAGCTAGTTATACTCTTCCAGGAATTTTTTCAAATCTACGTGAACCTCTTCGATAACATCACAGAGTCCCAGTACAAGATAAACTTTGTTTTGACTTGGTTCTTCATCATGCTACCCATCACGCTTCTGTGCATGTGGAACCTGTACATCCATGTCACGCAGCCAGACATCCTCCCAGTGTTCCGTCGCTTACCCAGCTTCTTGCGTGTGTCCGTCTACACCTTCATCTTCTTTACACCATTGGCACCTGTCATGGCATACTTGGAGAATACCTATGCTCAGATGAAACACATGAATGTCACTGCCAGACAGAAGCAGGAGGTTAGTATATGGGATTTTTTTTACTTCCTCCTCAAAATGTAATATGCTTCAGATCTTTTTTAAATGAATATATTATGAGTGCCTTTTATTCATTTGTACTTGCTTATATACTAAAGAACCTTCTTATTTTGAATAAATCGTAGTTTTATTTTCATGATGCATGAGATATGTTTATGTATCCTTATATTATATGCCTTTTTCCATACTCAAAGTAGGGTTTGGTGGATACAAAATTTTTTCAAACACTTCATTTATCAACCTTTCCATGCCTTTGAATACCCAAGACCCACTAGACACTATTTATGCTCTTAAGGCACAGTTCCCCTGAAATTTCTCTCACCCAGTGAAAAAACACTAATAGAATATGTTTGTATCATCCATTATTGAAGGAAGCATCCAAAGAAGTAGTTTTGTTTCCTCTTACTTGGTATGGGAGGGTGTTGACCAGCTGAATGAGAACCTTGTTTTGTCGTATAGATGGACACTTTTTTTGTATGATGATTATAACTTTTTGCCAGACATGATTTCATTCAACATATACTAATAATCATATTGTATACTTTATTGTTTCTTTTCATTCGTGATTTCACAGTTGACATCTGTATCATTGATGTATTTTTTGATTATGTGTATTTTTAAGTATCATTCTTTCTTTTCTTTCATAATTATTTGCCATTTAATACTTTAGTGAGTTAGCCCCTGGAACAGATGAAGAAATGGCCTCATTCTCCTCATCCTCTTTCTAGTTGTCATATATGATGTACTGAAACCCCATCTCTATCCACAACAAGGCCCCTCAGACCTTTCTGTGGTTTCTCCAGACATCTTCATATTCCTTCGATCAATCTGTTGACAGCACCTCACCCCCTGTATACCACACACACACACACACACACACACACACACACACACACACACACACACACACACAAACACACACACACTCCCTCCTTCCACCTCCTTTTCAGTCTCCCCCTTCTCCTTGTGCCCTCCACTTCTAACACATACATGCTCTTTTTCAACCTCTCCTTATTTATCCTCTCGATATGTCCAAACCAGATCAGTGCACCTTAACTCTCTCACTCATTCTCTCCTTATTACCACATGTCCCTCTTACTGTGTCATTTCTTACTCAGTCAGTGCTCCATACATCATATGTTTTCTTCAAACATTTCACTTCTGAAACATTCACTCTCTTCCATACTTTCTCATATAAGCCCAAGCCTTGCATCCATACAATGCTGTAAGGACTACTGCTCCATCAAAAACGCCTGTTTTTTCCCTCCCTCACCAACAATGATCTCTCTTTCCGTACACTCCTCCTGAAATATTCCGCTTCCTCCAAGTTATCTCCATTCAAACTCACACTCCAACTAACCTGTCTCTTTCCACTGATAAACCCAATAACCTTGTTTTTTTTTCACATTTACTCTCAACTTTCTTCATAGACACACACTTCCAAACTGATACCAGCCTTTGCAGTAACTCACTTGAGTCTGCCACCAGTAACATATAAGCAAAATAACAACTGTCTCACTTCACAATCTCTCAGAACCCAGCCTTCCATCCCTGACAAAACTGTAGACCCACTCTTCTCTCCAAAGCCCTTGCATTCACCTCCACCACGCTATCCTTAAAAAAACTAAACAGTTATAATGACATCATACACCCTTGCTGCAGATCCTCCTTCATCTAAAACCACTCACCCTCTTCTCTTCTTACTCTCACATCTTCCTTCTTTCTTGATAAAAATTCTTCACTGCTTCTGGGAGCTTACATCCTCTCCTCCCTTCCTTCTCTCACACCTGCCTTCTTTCTTGATAAAAATTCTTCACTGCTTCTAGGAGCTTTCATCCACACCTTATATAACACCTTCCAGAGTGCATATCTGTCAACCCTGTTATGTGCTTTCTCCATATCCATAAATGCCACATAGACCTCCTGTTTCTTGAAGTAGTTCTTGCACACATTCTTCAAAGCAAACACCTGATTCAGACATCCTTTACCACTCCTGAAGCCATATTGTTCTTTCCCAATCTGAAGCTCTGTGCATGCAACCACCCTCTCAATCACCATTTGCCAATACAAATTACCAGGTGCATTCAGCAAGCTTATACCTCTGTGATTTGATCATTCACTTTTGCTCCTCTTGGCATTATGCCTATCCTCAGGCACTAGACCATGATCCATTCATATATAAAAAATCCTAATTAACCTTCACCCCTTTTCTTAATAGATTCAGCTATAATACCGTCCACTTCAGTTGCCTTGCCACACTTCTTTATATATAAAGCTTTCACCACTTGTCTTGTAACCATATAATTTTCCATGACTCCTTCATTTTGCATACCACCATGACCGAAACACCCTATGTAGATCTGTCACCCTTGTCATCAGACTCATTCATCAGTCCTTCAAAGTACTCACTCCATATCCTCTTCTTGTCATCTCTTCCGGGTACTACTTCATCAGTTGCCCCCTTCACCAGTATTCCTATTTATTCTCTTTGCTCACACTATTACCCTCCTTCTAAATAATTTCTTTTTTATTTTCCCTTAAGTTTGCTGATACTTGCTAACCCCCTGAAGTTTGCTGATGCTTGCTAACCCCAACTCTCATTTGTAGTTTTTTCAGCCCCTACAGCTTCCTTTTGACCATCTGCCACTTTCTTTTGTACATATCTCAGTCACTTACACTCTTACCCTGCAAGTAGTGCCCGTAAACCTCTCTTATCTCTTTCACTAGAAACTTTTTCATTGCATCATTCACTACTCTTTCTCACCCACCTTCCACTTATCACATACTTAATTCATTCGCACTCTTCAGCACTGCTTCCCTAAATACCTCTCATTCCTCACCCACTCATTTATCTTCATTTACTCTCACTTTTTGCCATTCTGCACTCAATCTATCCTGTTATCTCTTCACCCACGCTTATTTTCAAAGCTAACTTACCTTCATCACCCTTTTCCGAACCTTACTATTTCTTCTTTTCTGAAAACCCCTACATGTTATTTATTTATTTATTTATGATTTACACACCATTTACACATGCAGAACTTGCTGTACATGGAAAAATGAACAATATATGTTATTTTCATCAAAAAATTATAAACACTGATACCTTAAAACCTTTTTCTTCAATTTTGAAATACTACTATGGTGGGTGTGTAAATCTGGAATGATGCCAGGATGTTACATGTAAACTGAGATGATCATTGGACAACTGAGATGCGTATTTCTCCAGCTGTGGCTAGCAGTGTCAGTTGCTTCCCCCACAGGTGCTTCCTGGGGCTAGGTGGCTCAAAAAGTGGCGTGAAAATTTAATATGTAACTTGATGTGGACTGCTATCACCTATGCTCGCATCATATGACATGCACTGCACTTTTAAGTGTTGAGGGACATACTGTACATTTCTCCATGGTGCTATGGCCACCATTTAAATGAAGCAGTTGCTATAAATTTGAGCTGTAAGGTATAAGGCCCCTATTTCTTCCTAATTTGTATTAGGGAGTCTTTTCACAGTGGAAAACACTATAGCCCCAACATTAGTGAGATGGAGTGGAGAGGAGGTTTTAGAAAAAATTGAGACATCTAAAAAAGATAACCCAGTACTAAAAGGTCTTGACTTATACAGGGCTCATGGTCGTGATGAAATTTCCCATAAGTGATGAAAATATGTTCAGATAAACTAGATGAAATATCCCATAAGTAATGAAGATATGTTCATATAAATTTGGCAGATCTCTAGAATACTGTTCTAGATATTGCTGAAGAAACACAATGTGATTAGGGAGTGGAGAAGGGCAAACATCATACCTGTCTATAAGAAAGGAGACTGGGAAGAAGCTCTGACCTAATGACCAGTGCTATTGATGAATGTGGGCAATAAGGTTCTGGAAAAGATAATCAGAAAGCAAGTAAATGACTTTCTATAGGGTCGAAATTACTAGAGGGAGGGGCAACATGATGTTAGAGAAGATATGTTTTTAAAGAAGTGTACAGGAAAATTTGCCTTACCAGCAAATGAGAGAACATACTAAGATGAGAGGAAATGATACATCATTCCTAGATCTTATTTTTACACATGATTGCATGTTGAGGATATCATATATGACACACCAGTTAGAAAAAGTGATCATGTAATACTTTAGTTTGATTATGTGGTAAATAAGAGAAGTAAGGGAGCATAGGTGGGTCAAGACACAAAGAGGAAATATAATCATGGGGACTACACAGAACTTAACAGATTTTATATTGACTTAACTTGGAAAAAGGAGTTAATTAGCCAGGAAACTGGATGTTGTGGTGAAAGATTTTGTAAAATTTACAATATAGGGTAAGAATGTGGATAGCTTTAGCCTGATATGTAGAGGGAAGGTTAAGAAGGAGGGAGGAATGGTTCAGTAAAAGATGTAGTAAAGCAAAGGAGCTTTGAGATGTGCTGTGATAAAGATATCGGTGGCACTCCAGTCTGCCAGCATATGTTAAATATTAGGGAGCAAGGAATGAGTATAACAGGATAAGAAAGGAGGATCAAGGAAACTTTGAGAATGATGTTGTTGATGAGTCAGGAAAAATCCAAAACTTTCCCATGAAATGATCAATAGTAAATTGTAGTTAAAAAGCAGCTAATCAGTCTTGGGGAGGTAGAGGGAAGGGTTGTCAAGGATGGTATTTGGATGAGTGAAGAGTTAAATGAAAATTTCAAAGTGATTTAACAGTAGAGGATGCTATGGCCTCATCACCAGTGAGATGGAATGTGGAGGAGGTCTTATAAAGCATTGTGATATATAGAAAAGAAAACAGAATGCTAGAGGATTCTGATGAAAATTCACCACATGTGCCGAAGATGTGTGCATATGCACTTCACAGTCCTCCAGAAATGCTGTTTAAGATGTTCCTTGGTTAAGGTGAAGTGCCAGGGGGAGTGGAAAAGGGTAGATGTCATGCCTGTTTATAAGAAAGGAGACCAGGAAGAGGCATTGATCTACATGTTGGTCTCACTTATGAGTATGGTCTGTGAGACGCTAGGAAAGGTAATTAAAGAGCAAATGGATTACCTCCTTCAGAGAAGAAATTACCATAATGAGGGACAACACAGTTTCAGAAAAAGATCATGCATAATGAATCTCCAAGATTTCTGCTTGACAGTGAGCTCAGTCTTGGGCAAATGAGAAGGTTGGGTGGATTTTTTGTATCTAGACTGTTAGAGTGCATTTGACACTGTTGCACATGGGAGTTTGATTAAGAAGTTGGATCATGAAGTAACAAGAAGGGGGAGTCACTTGCAAAAGACAGGAGATTATCTTAGAGGAAGGGAACAAAGATTGTTCTTCATAGGAACCTTGTCTTCATGGGCTGAGGTCACTAGAGGAGCACTGCAAGGTTTCGTTCTGGGAACATTATTCTTGATTTATGTGAAAGATTTGCCAGAAAGTATGGACTGCTATCTGTATATGTTTGCAAATGGTGCAAAGGTCATAAGGAAAGTGAATAGCATGGAAGATTGCATGAAGTTACAAGGGGATCTTTACGGAGTCCAAAATTGCTTTGATATATAGTTGCTGAAACTGAGCAGGTGTAAAGTTATGAGGATGGGTCACTGTGAAAGAAGACCTTCATATGAATATAATCTAACAGGAAATAAGCAGGAGGATCTGTGTGTCGCATAGAACTGTGAATTGACATTTTCCCTTACCTGTTGCCAAGTTAAGAGAATAGGTGACGGGACTAGCTGTCTGCAGGGAAATATTAAAGTTGCATTTAAGTCCATGAAGAAGGAAGTATTCAGAAAGCTGTACACAGCAAACATAAGCCCCAAAGTAGAATTTGATTCTTAAGTTTAGTCATGGCATCTGAAAAAGCACAAAAGAGCTAGGAGAGACTTTAAGGTGCTGAGGGGAAAAGCAAAGATGGTACTAGAATGAAGAGAGCACGGTTACAGGGAAAGGTTAGAAGCCTCAGATTTGTCCACCATGAAAGACTTTGAGTGAGGGATGACCTGATTACATCCTTGAAGATTTAGAAAAAGATTGATGAATATTTAGGGAGCAGTTGTTGGAGAGATGTAGGGATAGACCAACCAGAAAACACATGAAATGAAGTAAGAAACTGTATGAAAAAGATTTGAGGAAGTGGTTTTATAGTATAAGAGTAGTGCTTGAATGGAATGGAGTGAATGAAGACTTGGCTAAATTTATACTTTATAAGTCTACGATAATAGAGAATGGTCAAAATATGGGGCCTCATAAGTTTAAAACTCCCTCTCTATACAGTATCAAAAGGTAATTTCATAAGGGCTTTTGTGGACTCTGCCTGCTTGTGGTTGTGCCGTGAGTGAAAATTCACCATTGGCATGATTGTTTAGTTGGATTTACGATCTTGTCAAAGAACTACTCACTCCAGAGGAGTCCACCCTTTTGCTGCTGCTGATTCTAGAATAGTCTTAAATCTTTAGGAACCCTTGGAAAAGGGATCCCAGGGTTATATGATAATGATATATATGTAAGTTCTGTACAGTACATGTACAATATATGTATTTTCTATATATTTTTACTTTTTTTATTTTCTCATTTACATTAAACAAATAATTAAAAAGAATCATCACTTAAACAATAATGACAATTTTATCACCAAAAGTTCATAATACTACATGACTTGTTTCTTTATTCTAAAACAAGATTTTCAGTTAGATTGTGTTTTATTTGTGTATAGAGAGTGGGGGCATGAGTAATACACACCTTTAATAATGATTTATATGGTTGACTAGGCATGTGGTATTATTTCCAGCTATGGGAGAATATGGTAGTGACATATATGGATAAGTAGTGGAATCAAACATTAGCTGGGAATTCCCTTGATCACTGGAACCCTTACATTGTCAGTTGACAGCACATATTGATTGTGAACTTTTCAGTTTGAGTGTTAAGGTGTCTACTGAACAGTGGATCTGCCAGTCCACATGGGTGAATGAGTGAGAAATCAGTATGGACCTAAGAATGCAGTGATGCATTCTGACCTTTTAAGTGGTTCCATTGTTGTCCTTCCGGGTATGTTTTAGTTGTACCAGTTCTTACAAATGGTGTCCTGTCTGCCCAATAGAAAGGTCCTAGTTTGGCTTAACTTTTTTTAAGGAAATTATAATCAGTTGAGGAGACTGCCAATCATACAGCAAGAGTCCAATGTAATTTTCAGAAGTATTCATCAAGAAGGATTTATCATCACCTTTATTTCCCAGTCAGTATTTTACTTCACATGGATTAGCTGATATACTCAAATGGTGTCTCTTTACTTCTTGGGAAACAAATAGTTGGACTACACATTGTGGCAGAACAGCTGCTTCCCAGAGGATATGTTTCATCATTAATTTGAGCAACTTCCTAGGAAAAGTTCATTGGTACATCTGAGAGTAATAACATGGCAAGATTGCAGGCCAGGAGTGACATTTTGAGTGAACAAGCCTCTGTATCCATTTCAGAATCATCAGAGGGCTTTTCTTTAAAAATGTTTGATATTTTGAGCTGTGGCACAGATATAAGATCCTGTCAAAGACTTTAACTTGGAAAGTCCTGCATCCTTGATGTTGTGGATGGATGCCTTGTAGTGGGAAGGATCTCCATACCAGATCATAAAAGTATGGACTTTTTGTAGGAGGAACAAAAGTCTTTGCATGGCAGCTATTGGAGCTGTAGGTTCATGATTCATAATATCTATAGGGTACAGGATTCTGTTTTTCATAGATGGCACTGTGGTTTTCAAGTTCCTGCTGAACAAGACTTGCAAATTCCTTAATAAAAGAATCCTACTAAGGTTGGAAGCCTGTGTCTCCTGGCTTCATATCCAAGCTTTTGTGTGTTTGCACAACTCTTCATTGGCATGTACTTTTTTTTCCACTGAGGCCACACTGTGCTGCCAACTCATGTTTCTCTGATAGATGCCACAATCTTGCAATACATAGTTTTAAAGCAAGTTCTCATTTTTCAAGCCAGTTTACTGAAGAAAGATGGGATTTTATGATTCATGTAGCCCTAAATGGGTGAGAAAACCTTGGTTCCAAAAACTTTTTCAGGCTCCCAGATTCTTCTTAGATGATATCACAAGTTTTCTAGGTCACTTTATTTTTGGTTCCAGAACACAGATTTGAACTTATGGATCTTAGAGTTTACACACTGAAGTTTGCAGACTTTGATAGCTTGAGCTTTAATGAGCACCAGTATGATCCGTTTAATTTTGTCTTTGTGTTTTAGACATTATCAGTCAGGTTGGATCCTCCATTAATCTTTCCTTAAAGATCTTTGTTCTTATCAGGTTTAGAAGTTCTCTGTTTTAGGGATCTCTAGTTGTGTCATAAGCAAGCAAAACTTGCAATACTACAAGAATGCTCTACAGAATCTATATTTTGGTGTTTAGTTATTTTAACCCCTTAGGGCCTTAGTTTTTCATGTCTTTGTATTAAGGGTACAGCTGCTTTCTTTCTGCAGCTGAGGATAAGTTTTCTTTCTCCAGCTGAGGATTAAGTTATTACGAGTCCTATCTTGTTGCAAACTGAGGATTTTTCATGGGCATTATACCACCTCAGTGATTTATTTGAAGGTTTCTTGACAGCCATTGTTGCTAAGAGAATGGTTTGACAGATACTTGCAAGAGGGAACTTTTCCTTATGGTTCATGAAATCTTCCTTATGGTCAATGAAATTTCAGTGTTTAGTGAGATCACCAGAAATTCAAGGGAACACCCTTTGGTATTCAGAAAGCTTAAACCTTTCTCAGTAAAGAGTATCTCTTTTAGGACAAAGAAACCAGTTTTGCCCCTATGTTAGAGGCCATGAGTTTGGGAAGATAGCCTTCTCTTTTGGCCTTTCTGTGGAGCCTTCCCAAGGGGAAATTATCATAGAGGCCTTTGACATTCCTCGAACATGTCAAGGGGCCATCTGTTATGGTCAAACATAGGCTTGCTACTGTCAGGCCAGATAGATCCTCACATGCCAGAGATGACTGGTAAGGTAATGTTTTCAGTTATTTTCCTCCTATTGCAAGGCTTTTTTAAAATCTTCTCCTCCATTATGACATATTCTTGCAACTCATGGGACAAACTGACCCTGTAGGATAGTGTAATTTATAAACTTGTAAAACATCTAAAAAATTACCTTAAGAAAATTCTGATTGTCTTCTATTTGATAATCACATATGGTTCATTCAGCTTCATCAGTATAGAAGATAGTCAAGACACACACTATGGCCTGCCATAGGGTCATAATATTCAGAAATGACCCACTTGAACAACACTATGGCCATCCATGCTCTAGTTAATCCTAAGAATAGACTTCATATGATATTTTCTATAATGAATTAAAATTTGCACACTGTGTGCACAGAGAATTACTTCTGTTGCCTCACCAAAGGGTTAATGAGGGTGAGAGGAGCATACCCCTTCATGTAGGAAGGGCATTTAAAAGGTTTCCAGTCACCAGAAATCAAAGTTCTCTCTCAATACTAACAGGACACCACCCTGGAAAGGAAGCATTTTTCACACTTCAAAAATTTAATCTTTAGTTATATTCCATAAATACAGAAGTGAGTATCTAAACCAAATTTTTCCCCCTTAGATAATGTAGGTTATTAGATGTAATCCTAATTAATGATATCTTTTTCATATTCTTTGCATTTTGGCCTCTCTGTATGAAAGAATAATCACAATGAAGTAAAAATCATTTGATTGTCTTTTACTTTCATTATGAAGATAAAGTCACATTTCTTTGAGACTTGAGTTTTATATTTGCAATTTGAGCCATTCTTAGTTTGTACCAATTGTATCAGTTGAGAAAAGCTCATGAAAAGCCAAAACTGTACTGGAACAATAAGATTCAAGTGTCCAATAAGTTTGATTGCATCTTAACTCATAATGATGTTCATTTAGATTTTCCTTTTCTTTTCTCTATAGGTGGATTCTAAGTCTTACAACAGTTTTCCAACACATGGCAACACAAAGACTTATCGGCATCACATGCAAGATATGAAAATTCGTAAATACTATGATTTGAAACATGTGGCGCAGATGAGGGTGGCCATAACCAATGTGATGGAAGCAACACTGGAGTCAGCCTTCCAGCTCATCCTACAGTTGTATATAGTTGGCACTCGTTACACTGAGCTGGATAAGGTAAAGCATAAATAAAAGACAAAATTATTCATATACTGATTATTACTAATTACCTTGAGGTAAACATTGTTTTGGTATATTGATCAAAGAAATTGGAAGGATAAGAGAAAATGTAGGAAATTTGAGTAATGTGAAGAAGAGTAGGTATGATACATACAGTGACATGGAAGGAGAGAGTAAAGGAGGTTGGTGAGAGGGGAACAAATACAGATGAGTATGCCTTACACACATTTTCTTACTTAAGGACAACACATGTGAGCTCTAAAATGAGCACTTGTTTACAGAGATCCAAACATCACTTTACACTCCAAAATAGTGTTTTTGTGCTTGGAATTTACCCTGTTCAGCCACTGTAAGCTCTGTCAGGATAGGTAATTAGTACTCATTCTTAGAGACCCAACATTACTTCAACCTGTCTAAGCCTAATACATTTTTGGTGCAGTGGTGAGTCAGCGTCTCTCATCCGCCAAATTTCATCATTCATATTTTGACACATCTGCTGTGTGACCTGTTTACCATTGCTTCTGGTATTTTACTGTTTTCACCTTATGACCTCTCTCCCCAGTCTTCAGAGATGTTAGACCTGTATCCTTTTCCTCTATCCATGTTCTATGACATAGATTTTAAGTATTTTGTTTTGTCTCCACAGCATTGCAGTTCATCAAGTCAACTAGATCATGAGTACATCATGTGGTGTAGATGCTTATGTTTTTAATGTTACTGTAGTTAACTCATTATTGGTTATCATTACTGTAATTGAATGAGGAGGAATGTGGATATTCTAGCTCTGAATTAAATAAAGCTAATGGTGAAAGGGGAAGGAATGATCCATGAATGTCTTAGGGATAAAGTCAAGTGAAAGTGTGAGGGCAAGAGCTAAGGGAGGGCTAGTACTGTTGCTGAAGGAGGACTTGTGGGAATGTATGAAAGGTGTAAGGGAGTGACCCCAGATTAATGTGGGAAAAAATGAAATTGGATTATGAGAGGTAAGTGAATATTAGACCTTATGCACTTGGAATTGAGAGACCTGAGGAAGAGAGGTGAGTGTTTTTGGAGGAGCTGAGTGAGTATGTCAGCAGTTTTGGTGCTTGGGATTGAGCATTAGTGATCCTTGGTTTGAATATGAAAGTGGGTAATATGTCAGTTGAAGAAACTCCATGTGTTGAGTCATTTATCATTTTTTCATTATTTAAATAAAGTCAGTAATACTGTAAGGATGCCCATGCAAATCACTTTGTGGGTTTCAGTATAAACCTCTGTGGGCCAGCTGAGATGAGCATTTCTAATCTTTCTTGTTAAAAAGACTGGTTGTCTCCCTTTTTGCCCCTAAATGGGAGTTATCAAAAGTCCTAGACTTGTTACAGTCAGACAATTTTTTTTATAGATATGGCACCTCAATGTCTCATTCATCCATCTCTCTTTCCTCTTGTACACATGTGCTTCTCTCTTGATGGATATTCCTCTCCCTTTCAGGTAGCTTTCCTTCCACACCATATATTCATATTAACTTCCGAAGAGCATCTCTGATAATGTATTATATGTTTTTACCAGATATAGAAATGCCTCATACAAGTCCTTCTCTTTCTAAAAGTATTTTTCACAGATATTCTTCAAAACAAATATCTGATTTACACCTTTTTTTTTTTTATGTTGAAGGCTCCAGTCATGGACAAAAGTTCACATCAAGGCCGGGCCCTAATTGAAATATAGAGAGGATTGAGAAAGGGGGAAAAACAGACAGGGAAAGTATTTACAAATTTTTGAGAAAGTGAAAAACATGTCTCTTGAAATG
>JAYMFT010016969.1:0-16613 GCA_038088735.1 Panulirus argus | reverse complement strand
CCGATCTTAGCCTGAGCCAGGCATCCATTTCATCGACTAGTCCCCTAGGGGTGGATGAACAGCTGGGTTGACTGTGGGCCGCCTGCCCGGAGCAACCAGGACTCGAACCTATGCCACGCTCGACCCTGGCCGGGCGGCCCGCGAATCCGTCACGGTCATACACACACAGAAGCCAAGGTCAGCGTGTGCCCTGCTCCCTCACAACAGGATGACCCAGTGTCGCCATGCGAGCCATTATGAGGATAAACAAAACCCGCTGGGGAGGGGGGAGGGGGATGAAGACAGTGCTAACCCGACATTTCTTCCCTCCTCAAATCACGCGCTCGCGCGCAATCTGCTGCATTATGTACATCACCCGCAATACAGCATATCGCCCACACGACCAGTAAAAAAAAAGATAAAATAAATTCACGAACAGGGAGAGGGAGGGAGAGAGAGAGAGAGAGAGAGAAAAAAAAAAAAGCGCACGGGTTATCACACCGACACGCCACGGCGGGTCACAGGCGATATCGGGGCTTGTCGCCCCACTGCAAGGGAGGCATTGTACCCCCCGTTGCAATGGTTGGGGAAGGACTGAGGTTGCAACATCACGGAAGAGAATGGTAAAGACTTTGTGTGTGTGTGTGTGTGTGTGTATCACCGCTGGTTCCTCCCAGGGTAAACTCCAGTGTTTACGATGATTAAGAATGTGTGTGTGTGTGTGAGTGTGTGTGTGTGTGTAAAAAATATATATATAAATAAAACAAACCGCATTTCTCACGACTTGCAATATCTGGAGGAATTTTTAGGTATATTCGGTCTAAGATACATTCCTTTCGTGTGTGTGTGTGTGTGTGTGTATATCTTTTTCTAGTGATTGGGTGGAATTAGAAGCCTCGTCTGTGTGTGTCTTTGTCTAGCGAGTGGATGGAATTAGAAGCCTGTGTCTGCATTACGCTAACAGAAAAAAGTTAAAAGGTTGTAAAGTATTTAATAGTTTAAGAATGACATTGTTTATAACGTTTTCTGTAAATCGTTTTCTAATGTGACGATGTGATGATAAAATTTGCTCTGACCTTAAACTGTAGAAAACGGGAAAAAAATTTCTTTTTAGAAAAATTAAAAAAATCTTGAGTATCTATACGTTCTTATTAAAGTGTTGGTTTGCCATGGTTTGTCGTTTGGGTGTGTTGTTAGAACTGCAATGTCTTTTTTTCTTTCTATACACAACTAAAGTGATCTTCCTTTCTCTTAAATACAGTTGCTAGGACTTCCTTCAAACACCACACTTCCTTCAAACAGACACCACACTTCATTCAAACAAACACCACACTTCCTTCAAACACACACCACGCTTCCCTCAGACACCACACTTCCTTCAAAGACACCATACTTCCTTCAAACTGACACCATAGTTCCTTCAAATATATCTTTCTCTCTGAACATCTTACAAAGGGTAGTGAGGAGTTTTCCGAAAACCTTGTTCAGTACTTTGGTTCGTCACCAGTTAGAAAAAAAGAAAAAAAATGCTTAAATCATCGTTCAAAACAAAAGATTCGATTTAACGACAGAAAAAAAAAAAATGTGAGGCCTGATTCCACGGCCCTAAGGCTTGATTCATCGTCCCCAAAGCGCCTTTTGAATCCTCTCCAGATTCTTCTTGTTCCTGCCTTGGCCGTAGTGTATGCTGCACACACCACCCACAACTCTGTCATCTAAATACCCGTCCTAACTTTTGCATAATTCATGTGGAGTCGCGCGCGAGCGCGACTCTGTGTGTGTGTGTGTGTGTGTGTGGAAGGGGGAGTTCTACGCTCGTTGGGGTGGGGGGGCGCCACCCCATCTTTTTAGAGCGTTGGAGGTGAGACATAAGCACGTCTGCCCCCCCCCCCCTCCTCCCCTCTCTTTACCATAGCCAGATGAAACTAGTTTACTGTTGTGTCTTAAAAGTTTCAGTCAAAATCTGGAGTTTCGAACGTGTCTGGACCCTAGATTCTCTCCCCCCCCCCCCCACACACACACTCCTACTGTTACAGACACTCAGACACTCTCCCCTCCATTAAAAAGGTCTACTTATGAGGGGAGGGGGGGAGGGTGAATTAATCCTATTACCGGACAGAGAACTGTCTAGAAAGATGTTCACTGCCGTCACTTGTTCCATTCACTGTTCAGTATATCGGGTCCATGACGTAGGATTTGCCGTGCGTCAAAAAATTTCGACGTGTTAAGTCTTTGCGAGCCCCCCCGTTTTTTTTTTTGTTAACAATGGTGTTTTTGTCAACAATACCTGTTTATTTGTTACGTGGTTAGAACAGTTTTCACTGTTTTTATCACTGTTGTGCAACCAAGAATATATGAGTCTCGCTTTCGACTCGACTGAACGACAATACGACCCTTGAACACGATGGTACGACCCTTGACCACGAAAGTACGACCTTTTAAGCACGACGGTACGATCCTTGTGCACGACGGTACGACCCCTTGAGCACGACCCTAACGTATGATACACCGTGATCCCTGACATGCCAATTCAGGGTCAAGTCAGAGACGACTTCATCACACCCACAGGTCGTTCAGTCGTGCTCGATGGTCGTACCCGTCGTGCCCAAGCGTCGCAGCATCGTCCTCAGGGTTGGGGGGGGTCGTACCGCCGTGCGCGCCGACCCAAAATAGAATCTCACGACTCGCGTTCCTTCTCAGGGTCGTAACCGGAGAGCTGACAGGACGTCAGCAATGTGAAATGGCACTGTCAGTCTCTCGTTATGGTCTGCTGGTGTCAAAAGTCAGCCCCCCCCCCCGTGTCACTGCTCCTGTTACAGTGCTCGTGTCAGATATCACTACTAATTACAGAAAAAAGACGGCGGGGAACAGACAGCATCAGAATCTAAAATTGGAGATCATAATGCCTTTCGGCTTAACGTCTCCTGGGAATAGTTAACAGAAGAATAGTCAAAGAAACGGACAAGGAACAAGACATTAAAAAAAGGAAAAAGAAATAATGACGTATATGTTATTATATTCACAACTAAAACTGCAGGACAATGAGGCGTTTAAACCAAGTGAAGAACTGTAATCATAACCGTTTAAATTGGTTGTTATTATATTGACAACTAAAACTGCAGGACAATGAGGCGTTTAAACCAAGTGAAGAATTGTAATCATTACCATTTAAATTGGTCAGTCGTACTCAGGCTACTGATAACCAACATTCATTAATATGTGGAAGACAAGACAAAAAAAAATGTCAAGCCGGACTTTAAATGCCCAAAATAATGTCTACAATGACATTTTTTTTTTCAAAACGAGTCCATGTTCCATTTGGTCATATCAAGCATACTACATGTATAAACATACTCCAACACTCGAACAACCCTCCCGTCGTTGCTAGATCAAGCATCCTATACGAGCCAATTCCCTCTCGTCCGGGATTACAGCCACTTTAACCGGAGGGGGGAGGGGAAGGGGGAAGGGGAGGGGGTGACCCAACTCAACGCGAAACTATTCAGAATTGCCTTAACTCCCGTATAACTTAATTCCCGGTACGCTCCGAGCGGGTGCTGCGTTCGGTCCAGCCCCGGTCGAATACAACGGCAGTAGGGCGATATTAATCCTCGCAAGTAAGTATATTCCATGTCTCTGTGCACGAAGCAAAGTCCGGCAATACTTGGGGGGAGTTATATAAGCCAACGCTCATTGTTCTAACAACTGTTTTTATAAAAGCAATAGCAAGAAATATACATTTCATTCTTTTTAATCGTGAGGAACTGGTAATTCATACACATCCAGACTTTCTATACCTCAGTGGCTAATTAGGAGTGACATTTTATCATTCTATTTGGTAATGTCACCCGTGAAAATTAAGCGACGGGATTTTTAAAGAGAAAAATCACCGGGTCGCAAGAAATGTGGAGGAACTGTTGACGCCTCTGGACGCCATGGCGTTCCCCCGTCCATAGAAAACGAATGAAGTCCGAATTGCCACGGCGTTGTGGGTCTTGCTCGAACACACGGTCGCTAATGGACATAAGCCGAGTCTTTCAAGGTCTTCAGGAGATATGAGAATGTTGAATAACTCTGATAAGAGTCGGTACAGTTTTGCACATATTCTGTGCAGGCGAGCGAGGCATCAGAATGACGAGGCTATGTCTCAAAATGCCTTCGGGAAATACGTTGAACTTCGACATAGCTTACAAGGACCGTCCCAAACGTTGGCTTTGTCTTCCTGAAGAAGAAAAAGAGGAAAGAACTTTGGTATAATTGTGCAGTGATAATTTGCTTTCCGTTTACTGCCTTGCCGCAATTATGACACCTGCAAGAAGGACTACAGCAATTATCTTACGTCTATAAAACCAAATTATTAGATGAAAACTAATTATATTTAAAGAACAGCCAGGTTTTTAATGTTATACGGAAGTCCGCGTTCAAATGCATTATTCCGCGTCCATATACCTCAGTGTTGAACGGTTAGGTTCTGTAAAATGCTACGTATCTGTTGGTTGTGTGAGCCTGAAGGGATTTGACCGGTCTAAACCCCGTTGCTCACCGATGTGAGTAGAAGAGTATTCGATTACTTAAGTATTAGGGGCGATCACAGCCAAGCGGTAGCGCTCCCGCCTTCCACGCTGAGGTCCCGGGTTCGATCCTGGTTGTTCGAGATTTGTATGATATATATATATATATATATATATATATATGACGTTTATGGAGACACATCAATGGCGGGTTTAATGTCAGGGTCATCAACACGGCAGACGATCAACTCAAAACCAGTGTAATCAGATCCAGCAGCTGCACCCATTGTCGTAAACGTCAAGTCCTTCATATGCCATGACATGACAGTTTGCCTCAGGCATGCATGACACGAGAGTCTTCTCTCCTTGGTGATGCCATGGGGCAGATGGTTCTCAAGGTTTACAGAAGGGAAATAAAGATTTTGTTCACACGACGTGCGCTGCTCTTTGTGAAGGAGAGAGAGAGAGAGAGAGAGAGAGCCAACACGCACACATATAATCAACAATAACAGCAGATATGACCTGACAATAACCTTGTCACCTGTGGAATGTTAATCACTTCTAGTTTACCGGTGTGTGTGTGTATATATATATATATATATATATATATACACACACACACATATCGTCCTGCGGGGGTTGCCAGTGTCCGCCAAACGTCTTAATGGTTTCGTCTCACGAGAAATATTATGCCAGGATAGAAATAGCAACGCGGCCCGTACGATCAACGAAATTAAACGTCGGATGGGAATGTCCGGAATCTCGTATCACTAATGAGACAGATAATCTCTCGTTGAACACAGATGAGAGACACATAAACCTCTTGTTGAACAAAAGGATGAGGCAAGCATACCTTTCGTTGAACACAGGGATGAGACACACACATCTGTCGTTTGACACAGATGACACACATATACCTCTCGTTGAACTCAGAGATCAGGCACACATACCTCTCGCTGAACACAGAGATGAGACACAGAAACCTCTCGTTGAACCCTCACTACTGATTCCATCAGATGAGACACAAAGAAGCCTCTTGTGGAACTCTAACTATCAAACGATTAAAACGAATGAGACATAGCGAAACCTCTCGTTAAACCCCCATATACGACACATAAACTTCTCGCTGAACTGCATAATAACGATTTCAGCAGCTGACACACACACACACACACACCTCGTTGAACTCTCACTTGGGACACACAGACTCTTCGTTGAACCTCTCGTTAACCCCCAGAGCCAACAAGTAACCCCATGTAACAAAATGCCGTACGAGCAAGACTCATTCACGGAGAAAACGCCATAAAATTGGCAGACGTAATGTCCAGTATGTGCTTTTAAAGCCTTGGTCCGTCCGCTTATATTAGAGTCGTATTCTCATGCAAGGGCCCATCCAACAGTCTTAGCTGACACGTACGTGTGTGTGTGTGTGTGTGTGTGTGTGTGTGTGTGTGTGTGTGCGGGGAGGGAAGGGGGGTAATATTAGCTGACCTGTGGGAGAAACGTTAGGTGACGTGGAGGGGAAAATGTTAGCTGACGTGGGGAGAAAAGATGTTGACTGACGTGGGGTGAAATGTTAGCTGACGTGGGGGGGAAATGATATTGACTGACGAGGGGAGAACGATGTTGGCTGACGTGGAGGAGAAATATTGGCTGACGTGGAGGGGCAGCGTCAGCTGACGTCGAGGGGAAATATTAGCTGATGTGAGGGCCACGTCAGCTGCCGTGAGGGCTATCAGCTGACGACCTCAGGACTGTCAGCTGACGTCAGAAACGTCAGCTGACGTGATGGATGTCAGCTGATGTCAGAAACATCAGCTGACGTGATAGAGTGTCAGCGAGCGAGAATCCCGGGCTGACACAGGAACGGATCATCGCGTTTGGGGGGGGTCCCCGCATTTCACGAAGCCATGCGTCTGGCAACCCTTTGATACGTCGTCGTATATATTCCGTCCATGCGTCTCGTGAAAATCCGGGACTTCACATGCACGGAGGCGCACGCAATATGACAGAAGTCCGTGCGTCCCGATCGCAACTCAGCCGTCGTAAATCTTTCGCAATGGAACAAGATTCGCGAGGAGGGAACGAAAATGATTTATATATACATAGATTTACACGTATCTGTCTACATGCATTGTTGGGCGAGCCGTATTGATGTCAACACCACCACCAGATGGAAGCCTTTCTAAGCAGGTCGTCTCCATTTATGTACAGTCGACAAATAAAATATCTTTACACACGGGTCCGGTGTGTTTCAAAATGAACGCTACGACTCTTTCTGTCTCGGTTGGGATGGTGGGCGCAAATGAGAGACGCGTTTCAATCACATTTATGGCGGCTGTTCCGAACGGGAAATACCCTCGAAATAAAAAATTTAAATATGATGAATTTCACTTGTTTGAAAAAACAGAATACTCTATATTGTATACTTTGTTCTACGGACAATGAGAAATCACGTATGCCAGTAAGTTCCTAGAGCCTTTGTCAAAATCCTTCGTCCGCCGAGTCGTACTGTGTAACACACAATTGTAAGGATGGATCTTTTTGTCAAAATCCTTAGTCCGTTGTGTCATACTGTCTAGCACAAAGATGTCAAGATAGTTCTTTTGCTGGCTGTACATATCTTGAGTAACTGGGGATTCGCAGAACGATAACATACCTCTGCATAGAACTGTATGTTTTTCTATATTTTCTTTTCTACGATGTGTCAAAAGAGCTACTTCATCAAAGAATAAGTATAACTATATCATCATTCCCTGCCTATCCTTGAATCCGTAAATGGCCCATCGACAGACCAAAGAGGTACTCATCTTGCCTTATGACTGTACAAGAATGTCCCTCTAACAACAAGACGAAACCTTCTCCTTAAAAACAAGAGACGATCGTGACCATCACAGCGAGAGTTGGGGTTTGCATCTTGCAGCGGCCTTACGGGAAGGCCATACACCTTTCCTTCCCCGTAGGGTCTTCCACTTGTTGCATGAACTGTAGGATGAAAGGGGGCCAGTTACTCTCATGCACACGACAGTGCCACAGACGTGTATATACACAGCTAGTCATGCACACGACAGCGCCACAAACATGTGTACACAGTTGCTATCATGCACCTGACATTGCCACAGACACGTATACACAGTTACTGTCATGCACACGACAGTGCCACAGACGTGTATATACACAGCTAGTCATGCACACGACAGTGCCACAGACATGTATACACAGTTGCTGTCATGCACCTGACATTGCCACAGACACGTGTACACAGTTACTATCATGGACACAACAGTGCCACAGACGTGTATATACACAGTTACTGTCATGCACACGACAGTGCCACAGACGTGTATACACAGTCATGCACACGACAGTGCCACAGACGTGTATACATAGTTACTGTCATGCACACGACAGTGCCAGAGACTTGTATACACAGTTACTGTCATGCACACGATAAAGCCACAGACATGTACACACGGCTACTGTCATGCCAAAGACATCCACACACACACACACACACACAAGCGTAACGCTCATGACTTGTAAAAACCCCTTCTCTCCCCACACAGCGTACGTGGGGGGTGACTGCGCCTCCACACACACACACACACATCGACGGCAGGGATCAACCCCCCCCCCCCGGGGTAAATGCTTCGTGAGGCACAGAAGCGTCGGTCTCACATTCCTCGACGGGCCCGGCCAGCCAACGGCATGTGAATCGATTCGCCTTTTCCCAACGGTTGTCCGGGTCATTCGGGCCGACAACACGGGCCCCTAACTGGCGGGGCCCCTCACCGGCGGGGTCCTCTCTGGTGGGCCCTAATAGGTACCGTTACGTTCGTCGGATTCGAAGC
Source organism: Panulirus argus (assembly GCA_038088735.1). NCBI lineage: Eukaryota > Metazoa > Arthropoda > Malacostraca > Decapoda > Palinuridae > Panulirus > Panulirus argus. The sequence continues at coordinate 8,272 of JAYMFT010016969.1, read as the reverse complement.
CTCAGCCTCGAAAAAGACAACGTGATGACGCGGGGGAAAGGACAAAAATGCCACAGCGGTACTTTTTCTACGTTTACTGGGAGTTAGTTACCCCCTGAAGGATTTACCCCCTGAAGGATTTACTCCCTGAAGGATTTACCCCCTGAAGGAGTTACTCCCTGAAGGAGTTACTCCCTGAAGGATTTACTCCCTGAAGGAGTTACTCCCTGAAGGAGTTACTCCCTGAAGGAGTTACCCCCCGAAGGATTTACCCCTGAAGGAGTTACTCCCTGAAGGAGCTACCCCCTGAAGGAGTTACCCCTGAAGGATTTACCCCCTGAAGGATTTACCCCTGAAGGAGTTACTCCCTGAAGGAGTTACACCCTGAAGGAGTTACCCCCTGAAGGATTTACCCCTGAAGGAGTTACTCCCTGAAGGAGTTACTCCCTGAAGGAGTTACCCCCTGAAGGAGTTACCCCCTTGAGGGTGTTACTCCCTGAAGGAGGCGCCTCTGTGTGGTGCAGGAAGGGGGTGAGTGTGGAGGGGGAGAGAGGTGGGGGGGGGGGGGGGAGAGGGGGTTGTTTAGGGCTCTGTCCTTACCGGGGCTCGATCCCCAACCCTCGCCTATCCTCGGCAATCGACGTGGCCCCGTCCAGATTTCGTGATGCAGCAGCAGCAGGAGTCATCGTCGCCAGCCTGACCAAGCACATCACAGTACCATCCTCAGCGCTCAAGGACGACGGTACGGTTCTTTAGTATAGCGGTGCGGTACGCGAGCACGACGGTGCAGCCTTCAGGCACGACGGTACGGTCACTGAGTATGATGGTACGGTACTTGAGCACGACGGTACGGTCCCTTTGAGCACGACGGTGCAACCCTTGCGTGTGATATCTCGTCTGGTCTTCTCATCTGACCCGGAAGGGTACCTCCCCGAGAGAGAGAGAGAGAGAGAGAGAGAGAGAGAGAGAGAGAGAGAGAGAGAGAGAGAGAGAGAGAGCTCACGCGCATAAAAGAGGGGGAAGAGGGAGAGAGCGTTTCCCAATGAAAGCTGAAGTTTGTTTAATCTTTACATTTCCCCCCCCCCCCTTCTTCTTCCCTTCTTCTTAATTTCAGATACCATCTCCCCTCTCCCCCCAAACTCCCCCGCTCCACGATGAATAAGTTGTGAGAGAACACGGCAAGTTGCTCTTTCTCCCTCTCTCTCTCTCTCTCTCCGGAGATTAAAGACGCTTAATGAACTTCCCTCGTTGAAAGTTTAAATGAAAGAATAGGCATCTCTTATCGGGACCTTTAATACTGCCGGCCTTTCCCCCGGGAGAGGCATGCTCTCTCTCTCTCTCTCTTTCTGAGTTCTCCCTCCTACAAACTCCCAATCGAGTTCAGTAATACAAAAAAAATATCTATATTTCACAAAATTTACAGTCGCTTTGGGTAACTTAATCCACGGTTAGCGTTGCTGACCATGACGCAAATCACGGGCCAGCCGCCTAGGGGGGTCGAGCACTGCGTACGATCGAATCCTGGTTGCTGCGGGCAGTCGGTCCACAGTCAACCCAGCTGTTCATCCACCTATATGATTAAAAATGTTCAAGGGACGACGTAATAACATAGATGCAAATATCTCTTAGAAATGGAAAAGGCACAAAATCCAAAACAGTGATAACAACGTATACAGCAATACTGTAAATAAGTAAAATAAATTAGGAAGAACAATGAGGAATAGGTAAGAACAACAAGAAAAAGGTAAGAACAATAAGAAATAGGGAAGAACAAGACATAGTAAGATAAAGAAATAGGTAAGAATAACAAGACATAGGAAAAAACAACAAGACATAGGTAAGAACAACAAGAAATAGGTAAGAACAATGAGAAATAGGTAAGAACAATAAGAAAAAGGTAAAAACAATGAGAAATAGGTAAGAACAAGAAAAAAGTAAGAACAGCAAGAAACAGGTAAGAACAATGAGAAATAGGTAAGAACAGCAAGAAATAGGTAAGAACAATGATAAATAGGTAAGAACAATGATAAATATGTAAGAACAATAAGAAAAAGGTAAAAACAATGAGAAATAGGTAAGAACAATGAGAAATAGGTAAGAACAGCAAGAAATAGGTAAGAACAATGAGAAATAGGTAAGAACAATGAGAAATAGGTAAGAACAATAAGAAAAGGGTAAAAACAATGAGAAATAGGTCAGAACAAGAGAACATACTGAATTTAACTAGAAATGCGAAAATCAATGCAATAAGTTACTGACAAAATCACCCCCGTTTGTTTATTATTTATTTTGCGCCCAAGATTGGCATTTCTGTTGCGTGACACCTCAGTTGCCAAGTTCTACTAGAAATAAATCTCTTTTGATAAAATTTTTCGTTCAAATATTAAATTATTATCATTACCCTTACATTTATAATCAACAACAATAACATAATCAACTGCACTAATAAGAATAATTTGCTAAGTTGTGTATTAGAGCGCTAAAACATGGAATTACATAAATGGGAAAATATCTAATAAAGTAATCCCATTACCGGTTTGATCTTCGTATTTACCTAGGGAGAGAGATAACTAACGGGGCCGTTTGTCTACGTAACTACCTTCCAGGTGTAATTAGTGGCCATGGAAACCATCGTTCTGCCGAAAGCAGACTGCTGGCTGGCCACAGTCAGCCGGCAACCCCATAAATTTTACGACTACAATCCGGCCCGTATGGCAGCTGATCCCATGGCCCCGCCCACCACCATGACGTCATGGTCAGGCTCCACCCAAATGAATGACGTCATGGCCCTCAGCTCAGTGGCGTCACATCTAGGCCCCGCCTAAAAATGGACGACGTCATAGCTAGGCACCGCCCACAGTCCAGTGACGTCACAGCCAGGGACTCCTGTGACGGGAGCTAATATCGTCCCAGCCAGAGAAACGTGCACACACTGTCGGTCATTTACCGTATTTATGTGCGAGGCTGAGGGAAGCGAGGGGCCAGGCTAGGCTAGGGGGAGGCTAGAGAGACCAGGCTAGGCTGTGGGGAGGCTAGAGAGGCCAAGCGAGGCTTGGGAGGAGACAAGAGATCCCGGACGAAGCTGGGGGGGACGGCATATGAGGCTAGGCTATGAGATCATGCTGGGCTAGGAGGAGCGTCAGGGAGCCTATCTATACGACCATTGGTCGAGTTCGCAACGAGCGAGACTATTGACTGATCTCTTACCTATCTCCAGCAGCAGAGAGAGAGAGTTCTGAGATATGATAAAAGACTCTGGCTCAATCATTACCTTAATTCCTGAGAGCCACTGGCTCCTGTAGAATGCCAAGGGTTGAGGGAAAGCTTGCAACACTGCAGGACACCTGGTCGTCCTCGACCAGTAAGTAACTCTCGCGACACTGAGGTCGATAAGTGCTTAGGTGCTGGGCGATATCTTTCGACCAGTCTCTTACATTTCTAGAATTCCAATTCGACTGAGTTTATATTACTGTCGGAAGGATAATAATAATAATAATTCCAAGACTAAACGTCATTAAACAGTGACTCAAGACTTGAAAAACTCCTTTTTTTATATTTTTGAGTCATTTTGAGGTTCTGGTACGCTCAAAATCTCTCCATGAAAATATATGATTACTCAGGTGATGGTAGGCATAGGTCAAAGTAAAGAGGTAATAAAAACGAACATAAAACTAATAAACTCATGATTACATTCAGAATGTAATCAAAAGAATACCCTACATTGAGAAACTGTCTTAATTCTTTTAATAATTTCGTTTTAAAATATACATCGTGTAATAATTTTGTTTCAAAATATTCTTTGTCTAAGTATTTTGTTTTAAAATACTCATAGTCTTTAAGTATTTTGTTTTAAAATATTCATTGTCTATTTTGTTATAAAATATTCATTGTCTTTAAGTATTTCGCTTTAAAATATTCAGTCTTTAATCATTTCATTTTGAAATATTCATTGTCTTTAAGTATTTTGTTTTAAAATATTCATTGTCTAAGTATTTTGTTATAAAATATTCACTCTCTTTAAGTATTTTGTTTTAAAATATTCACTGTCTTTAAGTATTTTGTTATAAAATATTCACTGTCTCTAAGTATTTTGTTATAAAATATTCACTGTCTTCAAGTATTTTGTTATAAAATATTCACTGTCTTTAAGTATTTTGTTTTAAAATATTAATTGTCTTTAATCCTTTGTCTGAAACGTGAATCTTGTGTTCAGCCTTTTTGGCACGACAGTGTATATAAATATATATATATATATACAGTCCATGGTGTTACCGGACTCCACCCGCTTGAGGTTCGCCAGTTCTCTCAAGCAGCAGCTGTTGCAAAGGCATCTGGGCTTCTAAGACCCCCTGCAACCCTTGCAATGTTATCGCTAACAGCGGTATCTGTTTTCTCGCCAGACTTTGCTCAGCTGCGTTTACCCTTTTGTGTAGCCTGAGCAATGTGGTTAGAAAGAAGGTCAGAGGTTGCTATCGTTACCGGGTTGAAATTTCACTCCATCGTCGTGCGTCTGGCAGTCAGTGGTTCATCGTCGTACGTCTGGCCAATGTCATAATGTCGCAAGTCTGGCAGGCAATGGTTTATTGTCGTACGTCCGGCAGTCAATGGTTTATTGCTGTACGTCTGGCAATGTCATTTTGTCGTACGTCTGGCAGGCAATGGTTTATTTTTGTACGTATGGCAGTCAATGATTTATTGTCGTACGTCTGGCAATATCATGTTGTCGTACTTCTGGCAGGCAATGGTTTACTGTCGTACGTCTGGCAGGCAATGGTTTACTGCTGTACGTCTGGCAATGTCATATTGTCGTACGTCTGGCAGGCAATGATTTATTGTCGCACGGCTGACAGTCAATGTTTAAGTGTCATACGTCTGGCAGTCATTGTTCTACCGTCGTACGTCTGGCGGTCAATGCCGTCGGTACAGTCTGGTTAGAGGTGATGTTATCGTACAGCCCGCCGTGCCAAACCATGTTGAAAAGCACGACGGTACGGATTACTTAAGCGCGATGGTACGGCCCCTGCTTCCGACGGTACGAACCTCGTGCGCGGTGGTACGATACCCCTGAGCACGACGGTACGAGCCATAGGTGTGTGGTGACGTGCCCAATGACCTGACCCCTTAAGGATCAGGTTAATGACCAAGGGGTAGTTAGGATGATTGCCTCAAGTAATCCCTTTAGTTGACTAGAGCCACTTTCACTCCCCACTCCCCTGTCACTTCCCCTCCCCATTCCAAAGCCATCTCCCCTGCCACACCCCCAACCATCTCCCTTCCCTTCACCCTAACCATTTCCTCTCCCCACACCTCAACAATCTCCCCTCCTCATACCCTACCCATCTCCCCTCCTTACTCCCCAAGAACAATCTCCCCTCCTCATACTCTACCCATCTCCCCTTCCAAACATCCTGACCATCTCCCCTCCCCACTCCCCAATAACCATCTCATCTCCCCACAACCTCCCCATCTCCCTTCCCAAACACCCTAACCATCTCCCTTCCCCACACCCCAGCAATCTCTCCCCTCCCCACTCCTCAGGGGAAGAAGGCCTTGTAGCAAGATATTGTGCCCAACAAAAACACGAGGGAGAAAAATTGTTGGTGATGATTTGCTGGCGTGTAGCTGTGACCTGATGGCGCTGGGAGTCGTGAGAGGACAAATGGGAAAGACAGACAACAGAAGACCTGATGGCCTGTGATGAGGTCATATGTGACGAGGGGTTTCTACGACGAGGGAGTTGTCTATGACAGGGTTATCTATGACGAGGGAATTGTCTATGACAGGGCTATCTATGACGAGGGAATTGTCTATGACAGGGTTATCTATGACGAGGGAATTGTCTATGACAGGGTTATCTATGACGAGGGAATTGTCTATGACAGGGCTATCTATGACGAGGGAGTTGTCTATGACAGGGTTATCTATGACGAGGGAATTGTCTATGGCAGGGCTATCTATGACGAGGGAATTGTCTATGACAGGGTTATCTATGACAGGGGTATCTATGACGAGGGGTTATCTATGAGAGGGTGTTATCTACGACGAGGAGTTATCTATCACGGATTTTTTTTTTTTTTATCTATATCATGGGGACGAGATAGTGAAGTCGTGGTATTACAGACACCACCAGAAACAAGAAAACTTTTTCTTGTTCCGTTCCAAAGACCGTTTCATTGTTTTTGTTTTTTCTCCCTGTACCAATCATCAAACTTCAAATTTTTCACATTTAGTGTTTCCTGTTCTCGGTAACACCAGCCCGGGTTCCGACGAAATCGTTCATACGTAACAAATTCGCTTCATTTATTATATAATCAATATCTATGATCAAAGAAAAGCCGTCGATGTCCTCATATTAGATTTTTCGGAAAACCTTTGATACTGTCGTGCGTAAAAGATTACTTACAAAAGTTTGGTAATATGGTACAGATGGCTTTGTGCTTCCCTGATTACGAAATTGGGTTGAATTGGTCGTAAACAAAAAAGTGGTGACTGACGGCCAAGCCTCAGGAATTGCTGGACGTAATAAGTGGTGTGCCACAGGGATCATTCTTACGACCTAATCTATTTCTTACTTATTCTTTCTTTTATGTTGAAGGCTCCAGTCACGGACAAAAGTCCACATCAGGACCGGGGGCCCCAATCGAAATAGAGAGAGAATTTAAGAAACGGAAAAAGAAAAAACAGGGGAAAGCATTTACGAATTTTTAAGAAAGTGAAAGACCTGTCTTTTGATATGTGCTAGGTCATAGTTATTGGGAAAGCGTTTGGTATCAATGCCGGGTTATTTTGTGAGTTACCTAAATTCCCAGACTATACTACGGTGTGGAAAAATTAATCTACGACAGAAAGTGGACATCTACAATGCCGTAAGCTGACAAGAGACAAATTGATGGTCTCGGCTCACTAGTGGCAAATGAAATTTGACATAGATAAGTGCAAAAGTTTTACACATTGGTAGTAAAACAACGAAAAGGGGGAAGCCACAGTAAGAATTCTGTTGAGCTACGAAAAGGTAAATGAAGAGAAGGAATTACGTGTGAAAATCTCTGACGAGTGTGTGTGTGTGTGTGTGTGTGTGTGTGGTAGCCGTCTCCTCAAAACATCTAATTAATCATCATTCTTTTTCTTCAAGTTTTCCCAAATTCGCCCGGTTATCCTTTTAAATCTCTCTACTAAAATCTTCTGTCTCTCAGTATTTCTTTTCCTTAATACAGCTGCTTGAGTATCACATAAATCGTATGTGAATTTATATAATCGGTGTCATATTTTGGTAATTCCCATTTTCTTTGCCGGAGTTTCTATCGGGCCCGGATTATCTATTATCCCCTGGGCCCACAACAGTACGCTTAGGAATAAGTAATTTCTTATTATCTTTTCACGCTTAGGAATGAGTTATTTACTTTTTATCTTTTGACGGCTCGGGATGCGACCCTCTGTCGTAATCTCCTTGATGTCATTTCACTCACACAGTTATCCGGAGAGGGTAATTACGATCAAACAAATTACGAGGTCCCGTTCTGGTTAATTTGTCTGAACGCGTTTTCTGTGTCTGAAATCTATGTAAGTTTGCACCGTTTTCCGAGTGTATTTCTGGGGTGTGACTATTTCATTATGTCTGTCTTTGTACCTACGACGAGCCTCTGTCTATATAAGGTAGGGCAAACGCGTAGCGCTCACCACATCCCGTATACACTCTCTCCAAGAACTAACGTTCGGTCCCGTGAATCGTTCCCCCCCCCCCAATCTATTTCTTTCTAAGTACTTACAGTCTCCCCCTCCCAGTATGAGGACTGCCCCCCCCCCATTTGAGGAGTGTGTGTGTGTGTGTGTGTGTGTGTGTGTGTGTGTGTGTGTGACACGACATAATGGGATGCTCTCCTGCAGGTGATGGACCGTACCAACGTAAACTTCCCCTCCTTAACTTTTACAAGCAGACCCCCCCCACCCCCTAGCGTGGTGTGGGGAATTGGGGGTGGGGGGGGGTCGATCACACACCCTACTGGCGGAGAGGAGAGATAAGAAAGAACCCTCTTTCCCCTCCTCCGTCCCCCACCCCACCCCAAGTCGTAATAAGAGCGCCATTCCCCGCGCGACTGTGTTTCCTATGTAAATCTCGACACACCACGATCTTCCCCGGAGGATGCCATAGCCAGCAGCAGAAACAACAACACAAGAAAAAAGCTAAAGCCAAGAGGAGGAAGAGAGGAAATAAAAGTAATTCTCTTTGACAAATTATTCTGCCTTGTGGTTCCCCTTTCTCGAATCACACACACACACACACACACATATATAT
>JAYMFT010016958.1:0-16613 GCA_038088735.1 Panulirus argus | reverse complement strand
ATATATATATATCTGCGTATATGTATACATAAACGTGAATATTGTGTGTCAGAGAGTAGATGAAAGGAAGACCAACTTATTCTCTAAAAGAAGAATATAAAATGTAAAGAATTTGTATCCGAATAACAACTCGCATTATTCATTGTTGTCAGAAAAAGAAGAGGAAAATCCGTGAATACTTCCTTTAATATAAATGAAGAGGATTCATCGGATTAGCATCAGAAACGCCGCTTCATCCTCAGAGATAATAAAATCCAATGCGTTCAAAGTCCGTCATAAAAGCCACCGAAGATGTGTGTGTCCCTTTATCATCGAGAGAAAAAGATCATATTTTTTCTTTTTACGTGCAGCAAACTTTACACGGGAGACCATGAGGGAGGCTCTGGGGCGCCCCCTGATGCCAAAGGGGATAGGTTAGCGAGGAGGAGGAAGGAGAAGGACGTGGAACGAAAGAGGGACATGAGGAGGGTAGAAGGATGGTAAATGAAGAGGTACACTGGTTAAAGTGAGAGATGAAGGATGGAAGGAACTGAAATGGAGATGGAAGCATGAAGAAGGAGAGGGGAGGATGGAGAGGATATTAAGCACGAGGAGAAGGAGAGTAAGACGAAGATAAGAAAGAAGAGGTGAGAAGCGTGATGATGATGAGGAGGAGGAGTAGGAGGAGGGGGAGGAGGAAGAGAGAGACAGGAGAGATGGTTGAGGAGGTGCGAAAAGATAAGCATAAAGAGGAAGAAGAAGAAGACAAGAAAGAAGAGGGAGGAGGAGGAGGAGGGGAAGAAAAGACAGAAGGATAGAGAGAGAGAGAGAGAGAGAGAGAGAGAGAGACATGTTTGGGGAGAACAGACTCTGAGGAAGAGATAACGGGTGTGGGCGACCACAGGTGGGGTGAAGGTATGTGTGAGTCACCACTCCGGAAGACCTACCTGGAGGAGGTGAGGGCTTGGGGAGATCAAGGGCCACGGTCAGGAGGTCACTAGGGGCGCGCGGCGGTTCCTGCTGGGGGGTGTGGCTGGGTCTGGTAGGGGAAGGGAGGGTGACAGTGTTATGGGATGGTGTTCTTGAGAGAGGGTTTGTGTTTATGGTGTTGCCGTGGGTGGTGTCGGATGTGGTGGGGAGACGCTAATGCGGCAGTGGTGGTTTCGTTGTACTGTGGTTGTGCTGGTGTTGTGACATGATGGAGTTGGTGAAGATGAGACATGTTGTAAAGATAGTTAGGTTATGGTCATGTTGTGATGACGGAGAGAGTGTTGTACTGTAGTGGTGTCGATTGTGGTGTGGAGTCGTTGAAGTGGCAATGGTGTGGTTCTTTTGTCATATTGTGCTTGTACTGGCGTTTGTGGCATGGTCGTGTTATTGTAAATGATTTGTGTTGTAACGACAGTAGCTTATGCCGGCGTTGTGGTGATTGAGAGGGCGTTTGACATGTTCTTTTGCAGAGATTACTCATCCTGTAGGTGTTGATGTGGTGTCGTACCTATGGCAAAGACGGTGGTGGAGTGAGGTGTGGTTGGCGGGGGCGATGGCAAGAGTGTGGAGGATGATGGTGATACTGGTGGTGAGGGCTGAAGATGATGCCGTGATTGGGGACAATGACGAGAATGATAGTGACGTGATGAGGGCGTTTGTGATACCGATGACAGAACGATAGTGAATGTAAGAGTGAAGGTCAGAATTGAATTGAACATCGGTAACAAGACCCCTTTATCAGGCTTACGACTTGTAAGTCTAAATTTGTCTGGTCTCCCGCTCATGGTGAACAAAGAGGGAGAGAGATCATATGCATGTCGCTCTTGGGAACACCAACTTAAGAGACGCTGGAGGGATCGTAACCGGTCAGGGGGTCACGACACATCGGCCGACATTACACGGGAGACAGACCAAGGATGGCTTCTTTTTCCCACGGCAGTGAGGAGACCCGTAGTTGCTGGGGCTTCGCGGGGCCTGCGTCTGCTGCCGGTGTGCCCCTCCTCCCTCACTGTCTTGGGAATCTCCTGACGGCGGTGTGAGAGGAGTAAAGCGCCGGCCGGTTAACTGGCTGCGCTGCGCTGACGGTCACTTACCTTCGTCATAAAAAAAGGAAAAGAAAAATGTTCGTCTTAGTAACACTTGTTATCTACAAAGTGTGTGGTCGTGCGTTAGACAAAGGTGTCAGCAACGCTTTGGCTAAATACTTTCGATGCATCGAAAGATTTCTTTTTTCCCTCCTTCCTCTCTCTCTTTTCCTTTAGCCAGCAGTGTATGCTCACTGGTACTCTTACGAGAGACAGCCATTCGGTGTCGTGGTGTGTGTGTGTGGGATGCATCAGAGCCTCGGTGGGGTGTGGAGTGAGGCTCCACGAGGGATTTGGGATGCTTGTGCAATTGGGTGTTGGGAGAGGCGCCACACAGGATGGGGTACAGGTGTGACTGTGTGTAAGTGGAGGCGTCACAGAGGATAGGGTACACCTGTGATTGGGCGTAGATATAGGTGTCGTAAAGGTTGAGATGCAAGTGTAAGGAGTGGAGATGGAGGCGTCACACAGTACTAGAGTGCGGGTGTAATTGGATGTAAAGAGAGAGGCGTCACACAGAACAGGGTGCAGGTTTAATGGGATATAGGTGGAGGCGTCACATAAGGTACAGGTGTAACTGGTTGTAAATTGGGGCGTCACATAGAGGAGGAGTGTTGTTATATCGCAGTGCAATCAATATGGAGCCACATTGGCGACTGGGTGCTGGTTGGGCGTTCGTGGCGATAGGGCGAAAGAAGGGCATCACAGTAGTGACAGTGGGAACCTGGAGACATCACAGTGGTGGCAAGAGGAAAGTCAGTGGCAATAGAGTGGAGTTCGTGGCGTCACGCTGGGATGAAGAGTGGAAAACCCATTGGTTCTAGTGGTGGCATGTAGGTCGAGGTGTCACAGTGGTTACACTGTGAAGGCAAAGGGCGTCACAGAGATGTTGGATGAAGGGGAGGAGGGTACCGTGTCTTCACAACGGTGAGGGGTTACCGGAGAAGCGCCCCATGGGTGGTGGGGTTCGGCGAGAGGTGGCTGGATGCAAGACTTATGGAGCGCAAATGATGCGCCATTTATAGTTATGGGCTGAAGCTCGGACGTCATGGTGGTGGTGGTCGGACGTTACAGAGGTGACAGGGTGCAAGTAGGATTGTAGAGTGGTGGTACTACGACTGTACTTGGGACATTCTTGTGTGTTTGGATGCAGATGGAACGCCTCAGTGGTGATGGAGTGCGGATGGGACTTCACACTGGTGACAGGGTGTAGGTGGGACGTCGCGGTAGTGGTAGGATATAGATGAAGCGTCACAGTGGTGGTGTGGTGTAGATGGAGCATCCCAGTGGTGGTTTAGCGTAGGTGGGGAGTCCCAGTGGTTGGATGTCGGCTGAGTAAAAGTGTAGACAGGAGTGAGAAGACAGTGACTGGGTGCAACGGGGATGTCACAACAGTGGTAGGGTACAGGTGGGAAGTCACAATGATGATCGGGTACCAGTGGGGACGTCACAGCAGGGATGGTGTGCAAGTGGGACGTCAGTGATGCAGGGCGCAGCTTGGGGGTGTAGGTGGTTGCGTCACGCGCCTCGGATCATCATCAAGAGGCTGTGTTCGCAGCGAGACAACCCCCACCTCTAAAGTGCACCTCATCCCAGTTATGGCTTTCGGTTTCCCTTCACATTTTTAACTCCGATTCATTCACCACACATCTCCGCAGCCACAAGTATGACCCTCCCTCTGTTGTCCATACTGATAGATACACAGTCAGCCACGACAACTCGAAATCTCATCACCCATACATGGCCTGTGCGTGATGGCTTCGACCCGTACTCGCATACCCGTCCGGGTCTTCTACGGAGGAGACCCGAGCGTTTCGCAACGTTCCTCCCGTGTTCTCGGGAGGACTTCGCCCGGGCATCGGTATCGGCGTCACCTTGCGACACCATATTTATGTGGAAGATGAATGGGTGTTAGCGCTGTAAGTGGTGTGTTTGTATGCGTGCGGAGCCGCGTCACTGGGCGGAGTGAGGAGCATGTTTTGGGGTCAGAGGCCTCGCGCCAGGGCAAGGGGGCAGGCTTGACCTTTGGCCTATGACGCCAGGGAGAAGTAGGAGGAGGAGGAGGGGGAATTGAGGGATTGGGGTGAGGCCTGTGAGGGGTGGTGCCCCTTCTGCATCTATTTACTCGTGGGTATACTTGTTCCCTTCCTTGTGTGAGTGTGGATACTCACACACAGCTGTGAGCCTCCGTGGTTGTCGGCTGCGTCAGCATGGAGTCATCGTGGTTAATGAAGGCTCACGTCGATCACTCCAGCCATGGGTAGTCTGCCTGGCTCAGCGGTGCACACACACACCCTCCTCCTTCCCCACCTCAAACACCCCCAGCGGCTGTGGCCAACCTGCCAGCATTTGTCACCTCATCCGTCAGGTGTGTTTGGCCTCGGGAGAACGTGCTTTCTCCTGCCATCTTCCCTTTTTTTCTTTAAACTCTTCCTTTACCTCTCTTTCTTTCGATTTGCTTCAGTGTGTCTGTTTGTTTTATCATTATATGTGCCTGTTGGCGTCTTTCTTTATGTTTGCCTCACGAAAATATCTTCTAGTGTGTGTGTGTGTGTGTGTGTGTGTTATTAGAATCCTCCTGTAAGTGGTAACTCTGGCTGTGTCATCGTCATCGGGCAAAAAGAAGGCCAACTTTGCCGAGTACCTTCCGTCCCCTAAGGGAGCCCGCCATCCCCTGCACCTCGCGTGGAGCGCAGCCTCGAAATCGCTGGAGCCCCATAAAAGGGATTCTGGAGTTACTAAAGTAACTGAACATATAAAGAATCGTGTTCTGTCTGGCCCTTCCTCCCTGCCTCTCTTTTTCTTTATTCAGTCCTTCGTCTCTCGCGTTTTCTTTCATATGTTCTCCTCTTCATCCCTTTGCCTCCTTTTGGCTTCTCTTCATTCTTTCCCCTCCTGTCTGACTGACTCACCCACTCTCGCTCAGACTCGTTTTTCCTCCCCACTGTTTTGCCTAAAACATTTCCTGCTCTTCCTTGGGAGAGAGAGAAGAGAGAGAGAGAGAGAGAGAGAGGGAGAGAGAGAGAGAGAGGTGAAGGGTGAGATGGAACAGTTGGTACTTTCATGAATCTTATCTACAGACTCATTCCAAGCCCGCATCGATCTCCAAGTAACAAGACGGCCGGGTCGGGTCGGGTCGGGTCAGGTCAGGCATCGCGCCGGTACTGCCGGGCGTGCGGCTCCCTCGTCCTTCTAACCCCCACCCCCGCCCCCACACCCCACACACGTCTTCAAGACGCACGCACACTTCACGAGGCCGGTGGGTTCCCGCCTCACAAACACGAAATCCTACATTTCAACAGAGCTTCAGGCGTCTTGGTGGCCCTAAGTGGGATGGGTGGCTGTCTTGGCACCTACCTAGACTCGTTGTATTCAACCTCGAGACTTTTACAAAGGAATACAAAAAAGAATTCAAACAACGACAGGCCGAAGGGCCCCTTTTTGTTCTGTGATACCGGCGGGCACCAGAGACAAAGGGTGTTAGTGGGGTGAGACTAGAAAAGCAGAGAGACAGCTTACCATCTCTGACGTCTCTCTGGTCCCTCCCGTTCATATAAAATGCAAATCACTCCTCAGTTCGCGACCTTAGCTCTTCGCTGCTTCCTTTTAAGCTCTGGAAATTGACCGTTTGAGAAAAGAGTGTAAGGTTAACGCCGACGCGAATGGCTCCTAGACGCTACTGTTGGCCGAACTGCACTACCGACATCACAGTGGGTGTTGAACGTGTGATATAGAGGACACGGGTCCTCATTTACGATGATCTTGTCTGGGCTCGTAACTCGCAGGTGTTCAGGGGTCACCGGTCCATTTCGAGGGCTATTGTCTCCCACATTGGCTCATCAACACGTCCATTTTAGCGGGTAATTCTCTCTACATATTGTACACGCGCGTCTGTCGAACCACTTCGTTGTGTGAGTAACACGGACAGACAAAAAGTATGAGACAGTGAAGGAGAGAGAGTGAGGGAGAGAGAATTAAAAAAGGTCAGGCCTGTAGGTGGGTTCATGAGGTCAGGAGTCAAAAGGCCAGGGTGTGGAGGTGGGTGGGTGGGTAGACGTGGGATCAGGGGTCGCGCCGTGGGGGGAGGGGGGAGGGGGTAGAATGGATCAGCTTGATGTGGGGGAGGGAGGAAGGGGTGCTGGAGGAGTCAGGGCTGAAGTGGAGTAAGTTCAAGCGGCCGACACACACACACGGCATTAGATCTCCTGTGAAGGAGAGGGTTTGGCCGCCCCTTCCACCACTTGATTTACAGTCAAGGAGTCCGTGTTTTTTTTTTTTTTTTGACCCCTAGAGCACAACGGCATTGCCCCTGTGAACGACAGGACGACCCTTGAACTCAACGATGCCCATCCGGAACACGACGATATAATCCTTGGGCACAAATATACGATCCTTGTGCGCGACGATGCTGCCCTTGGCAATGAGAGCCTTCGCTTTAAACCCGACCCTTGAATAGGAGGTTAAATGCCACACTTATCCAAGGGCTGTACAGTCGTGTAGTTCGCCCTGACCCATAAGGCCGAGCCATAAATACTAATGGGTCATCATTTAATTTGGAAGAAATATGTTATCCTCTACTGGTGTGTTCCCCCTCACCACATACACACACATACATACACACACACACACACACACACACACACACACACACACACACACACAGGGAGAGGGGCGATGCCTCAGTTGAATTTAGGCTCTATAGACGACAAAGCATATTGTGAGATTAGACCAATACACGCTAGCTATTGCACCAGTATGCATTATTGCATGGTTGCACACTCTACCAGTACACACTGGATATTGCACCATTACATACTAGACATTGGACCAGTGCACTATACACAATTGCACCCCACCTATTGCACTGGTGCACGCTACATTATTATATATTACACCAGTATCCACCCATTCAGTACACTGCACACATTTATACATGACACAGTACACCATACATTAGTTTGTACTACACCAGTACACGATACAGCAGCATAGTACATAGTCTTCACCACAACAGTACATACATCAGTATTACACAATAGACCATTGCCCTTAACATAAACACAAGCAACACCACTACACCTTGCATTTGCACATAGGAATACGACCAGAGTTGTCTCCCATTAGTAGTTGCGAAGCGTCTTTGGGATACTCTCTACCACGACCCATTGGAAGAGAGCACACCATTCCCTTAGCCAGTCACTAACCATGACTCGTACACACCTGTCGATGAAGTCGGGTCCTTCACCACCGTCCAAGTGTTGAATGTCACAACTCCATTCACACGGAGGTGAAAACATTCTCGACACCAAGACGCTCGAGTCAAAAAAAGAAAGAAAGAAATGATAAGGAACACCAGAAGACCTTCCCTCCTCTCAAGCCGACAGCATCTGTATAATCCCAGCACTCCACTGTTGCCTCCAAAACCTCTTAAGGGGACGTCAGTAAACACATCACATTGACTCGTAACCCTCCCCCCCATTTGCAGGTCGTATTACGCCAGGCCTCACCCACCCACCCGCCGCCGCCTTATTCATGCGAACACCAGGTCGACCTCATCACCTTCAGCGTCGTGTAAGGCCGGCCTGACTAGCCCTTCCTCCCTTCCTGGAAATGAGCTATCCTCTACCCGGTGGCGAGACGTGGGTGTTAGGTCACCACCCGTCCTGGTCTTGGCTCGTTCCATTCATTTGTTTACATGCCGTTTACAAAATTGAGTTTTCTTTTTTCAAAGTATATTTTTTTGGTGTCGTATGTCTATAATTGATGTTGTTTTGCTTTCTAGATCACTCTCTTGTGATTACTTTTTTCAGTTTCCCTAAAGGATAAACTTCTTTTAATCACCCTAAAGTCACAATTTTCCCAAAGTTTTTTTTCTAGTATAATGATCGACATTAAAGAGGACAATAATATGATAAAGAGTTTTCGATTTTGATTTAGTCTCTTTTTTTAAAACATTTCATCTCTCTCCGTATTTCATTTTTTTCGTTAGACTTTTCTGTATGAGGAGTTGAGCATAACCTTTTATGTTTTAGTGCTGATGTATTGGTCTTTAGAAACATAATCTGCTTCAAAATGTTGAAGATTTGCAAGAAAAGAAAAAAAATCTTTTTGTTTCCTGTGTAACTTCCTCCCGTTGCAGTGCAACAGCGCGTCTGAGAAATAAGTAATACGTAACGAGTCATGTACGTACATGGGTTTTAGACATACATGGTTTTTAGTCATACACGACTTCTGGACATACTACTTTCTGACATACGCGGTTTCTAGACGTCACGGTTTTTTGACATACAGCATCTGGAAATAGACGTATTCTAGACCTACATGGTTTCTTCCACACGGTTTTTAGACATATACGGTGTCTAGGTATTCACGGTATCTAGAAACACGGTTTTCTAACATAGGGCATTTCTAAACACGGTTGTGACAAACACGGTTTCTAGATATACAGTTTTTAGACATACGCCGTTTCTAAGACATACACGGTTTCAAGTTAGCAAAGTTGGAACATTTAGGAAAGTAAAATGTGTCATTTATTTGGATTTAAAGGATCTGTTTTATTCATTTTCACTCGCACAAAATCATCTGCCTTACCTCCAGTTCATCTTTGTGTATTACAAGTGGTATTCATCCAGTCCCTGGGATTTAGGCTTAAGGCCCTCCAAGTCAGGTTCACCGAGTGTGTTTCTTATGTTCCTGTTGACTCGCTGAGGCATAATTCACTGCAAGAATACGAGATGAAGCAGGACGGCCGCGTTTCACTAATGGAGTAACAAGGAACTGGGTACAGTAACGATTCAGATGAAGAGGTTAGTGTTAGACGTGAGTCCAAATAAAGTCACAGCATTTTGTATGGCAATGAGTCTGGTAGCCTCTTACACACACATCGGGCGCCGTAGCGAACAATGAGAAAAATGATGATGTGAACTTTGGCAAGCATAAATAAGCTCAGGTTTAATGTCAGTTTCTCCTAAATACTAGGCAGTTGTCAGACTGGTTTTTTTCTTTGAGGGGGGGCACATGATTCATGATTATTGTTGTTAACTCGCTGTGCTGCAGACGATTCATTAGCACACCGACCGCTTTGCCATGGCGAAGCCAAGGCAGTTAACTGTCTTATCTACAAGGAGACTCACTCGCTTATATGTTGAATTCAGTCTGTATTGCCAGACTGGCGATAAGAAGGCCAAGTTGCTGCAGTTGGTGACTCTGTCACCTGCTGGACACCGCAGTCGCCACAAATGATTATTCCTCTTCGTCTCAAACGTCCAGGACACCGAGACCAGCGGGTACATTGGATGAATGCTTTCAGTATGAACTCAGACGCATAAATAAGCAGCGCTTCTGCAGGAGAAAAAATAAATAAATGGAAAAAGACTATATTCACAACTGGAGGCAGATAAAGATTTTCTTTTTTTTTTTCTTCCTCTCTTTCTTTCTCTGGCCACAAGGGGGTAGTGTACGCGACCCCTCGCTCTGGTAAGAGGAGCACTGATGTCTTAATAAGGTGAGACCCCGGAGAGGCGCGCCGAGTGTGAGAAGCAAACCAGGGCGTACTTCACGTCCCGCCAAGTGTGCTCAGCCAGTGCACTGTCCTCCACAAACAGGTCACGAATCAGCTGCTCTTAGACTTTTGCTCAGGCTCTTCGGACGGTTGAAGATGAGAGACGTTCCCCTCCTACCCGAAACTGGATCTTCGAAACCCAACCCCACCGCTCCTTATCTCCTCGGAGGCGTCGGAGCCGTGGCTAAGGCGAGCAAGATACTGAAGAAGAGTACAGGAAAATAATAGACATTTCGTTCTCCAGCGTCGTATATGGAACGAGAAACTGACTCGGAAATTTCGGCTTTTGGACTCGAAATGCCCATTCGTCAACATACTTCAGGAAGGTATAAGGTCTTTGTCTAATAGTTGATTTCCTCCAACAAACTCTTCGCTAACAATCTCTGTACGAAATCAGGTTGCTGTGAGGCCCACAACTAGTATGAAGGGCCTCATTAATTGCCCGCAACACATGACTGTCGATCGCTTCTTGAATACTCCAACTCGGATCGACTCGCCACCCTCCACAAGTGGGGTATTTCCAGCCCCTTCGGCGCCTCGGTACATTCCTGGAACGTGAAGATACGATTCTTTGGTATGATAGGTTGTTGTAGGTCATAGGCTTTGCCCCCCATCCCCAAGGATCGTACGCACGTACTCAAGGATCGAACGGTCATACTCAAGGATCACGCAGGTCGTTCTCAAGGATCGCACAGGCTCTGCCCAGGGAACGTACAAGTCGTGTCCAAAGCGTTAGAATATCACCAGAGTTCTTGTGATCGTAAGTGATAGGTGAGTCGGTGTGTTGCTTATTCCCACTACTGACTGGTACTACCTGCAGTCATCGTTCCATTAGGGCCTTCAAGGCCTTTTAAAGGCACATCTTATCACCAGCCACATCAACAGCGTCGACGCGACTTCCACTTATTTACGCTTGTTTGTGGAAAATTCTCAAATATCCTTGCAAGTAATTAAAAGCTTAATTTCACGCCAGTTTAGGGATTTTTTTACGGTCGTATTACGTAACCTTTAACTGCACATTTTCTTTTATTTTTTTGTAGCTCTCTGGTAGTCACTGGAACAAAGTATCTGTGATGGATCATTCGTCTTTTACTATCTTTTGCCCGTTTTATTTGGGAAAAAAAAGAGGCTCATTACGGGTGTCTCCCTGCTGGGAGGCACCTCATCAGTATTCCCATGGAGGGAGGGTGGATGACGTAGTTGGTATCGGGTGTTGGTGTTCCTGTAGAGTTGCGCTGCGTCTTCACCCCTTTGAGTGAAGGATGGGGAGAGAGGGCGCCTGGAACCTGCAGTGTGACGGGAGGAGGCTGGAACCTGTATTGGGACGGGAGGCTGGAATCTGCATTAAGACTCAGAAGAGGCTGGAACCTATAGTGGGACTGGAGGAGGCTGGAACATGTATTGGGACGGGAGGCTGGAAGATATATTAGGACGCGAGGAGGCTGGAACCTACAGTGGGACGGGAGGAGGCTGGAACATGTATTGAGACGGGAGGCTGGAATATGCATTAGGACGCGAGGAGGCTGGAACCTACTACAGTGGGACGGGAAGGAGGCTTGAGGAACCTGCACCGGGCAGCTCAGCGGTTCACTCGTGCATTGTTGCTTTTATTGAGAAATTTCTTGTAATTTACCACAGTTCTGGACATGACTGAGTTCCCTCCCACACGGAACCCTGAGGGGAGGAGAGCCCAACCTCACGTACCCTGCTCCCGCCGGGGCTGCTGCCGCGACAGTCGACACCAAAGCTCTTACCTTACAATACATTCTCACGAAATGCTGCGCTACGAATACCTAAATGGTAAACATCCTTTACGATGCCACGTGAGAAAAATCTCTGTCTGGAAGTTACGTGCGTATTTAGAGCCATTTGAAACGGTATTCCCTTCTAGTGTAGTTCTGCTGGGTACAGAAGAGGAGTAAGTCGTCCCTACCGTCTCCGTCTGCACATATTGTATCCACCTTTTGAATATCTAATGTTTGTATTGAGCCGTGACTTACTTGGGGAGAATGATGGTTGAGGGCGCTGACATAACAACTGGTCCGCCTCAGGTCAACGGGGTGGCGTGGGTGGGCAACACACTCTCTTGACCCAACACACAAGACGAACGAGACAGTTCTCGATTCGGGGCCTTTTAGTGTGTTGTGTAACTTCTCGTGTGACCCCCGTGTGTGATGCAAGGATACATGTGATCAGTTATGTTCGTGTGCAGCGTGATGGTCCCCCTCCCCCCTCAACCACCACCACCACCACCGCCAGTTGCAGGGGGACGCGTTTGGCTCCGCTTGAGGTGGGTGGTTTGGTGCGGCGGGTTTACAGGGATGGGAGAGACGTGCCAATATTTTATCTTTTTGCACCAATCCTGAGGAGAGGTCGGAAATTCAGGTTGTACCTCGAGTACTTGAGTGGTGTACAGACACTGGGGGCGGCTCCTCCCATCGAGGCACGGCCTGAATAGATTAAGATAGATTAGAACTTTTTGGGGGGAAATTCTTGGCTGCAATTGAGAGCCTGGCTCTGATGAATGAGGTTCCCGACCTCTCTGAAATATTTTTTACCCTACTTGACCTCACGGTGGAACGCCACTCCATCCCTCCCTGCGCTGTGGGAGTGACCCGTCGGAAGAAGTCGACCCTCCTCTTCGCGACAAATATGGAGCGAGATTAGTTGTACAGACCAAAAGTCGCTGGCAAAGCCAGGGCACCAGATTCGTCTCTATCGGCCCTGGAGCGTAACGTACGAGCCATGACGAATGCCCTCATGAAAAGCAAAAGTATATTATTGTATGATGACCCCCATGAGCCCGCGAGACGAGAGGCTGGTGTATGAACTCGGGTCGTGTACATCTGTTTGAGAGTTGATCGATGGGAAGCCAGTGGGAGGTAAACTAGTTGGGAGCATTTAGCCTGTGTTTGTTTGTCTAAGTCAGGAGTCGATTCCTGTTCCGTCCGCATATAGTCATCCAGACATTTGCGTTCATGTTTACTCTGCGGATAAATAAGGATATAAATGCCTGAAGTAAAAGTGAATAAATATATATATATATATATATATATATATATATATATATATATATATTTATATATAAGCTTGCTTACCTGTATCACCTCAGGATCTCTTTTATAAGGCTCCCGCAGCGCTCAGGAAATCAGCCACGTCCATCGATCGGGATCACAGGTCAAGAAGTGTGATGATGATATGTGTTTGTCTTGGCAAGGTTCGTGCGGGGCTGATGAGGAGAAGGTGTCAGTTGTTTTCAATTAGGAAGTTGGATATATATATATATATATATATATATATATATATATATATATATATATATATATTCGTCCACACAGTCCACCAGTTCGCTAACGAACATTATGTTGATGTCGCCCTTCGAACTGAGATCTACCTACTAGCGGAATGAATCACTCCTCACTTAACTCTGAAGGTATACCCAAGATCCATATCATGTTAAGTAGATAAACTTTTACAACAATAGGAAGATTAACTTCCCAGAAGCTGAAGGTGAGGTCAGACTTCCAGCTAAGGACGGAACACCAACAGATGCTCAGTTGTCTTCCCGAACTGTCGTATACAACCCTAATTTGACAAGACAAAGGAGACCGAACCTGAGTTATTATACCAGTCACTCTGAGCAAGTTAGCCCACGACATCATTATAACTAACCCGTAAGGACTTGTAGCACCAGCTGCGTGCAAGGAACACTTAAACAACTCACTTACAGCGACAACTCGACGGTACGAAAATGAACAACAGATACGTCTCTTGACGAACAACATAAGTGAGATTTGCAGTGCAAGAAACAGCCCCACGGGAACATTGCAAGAGATAAACATGTAGCCAAACGTCGCCTATCTTACAGAAAAGAACGACTAGATACTCCGGCGCATCATCCTAAACAGAATCAGATGAGCTTAACCCAACGACGAGCTCAGATTTTGTATATCCACTACGAGAACATGAACGCTTAGAATTTCGTCAAAGTCAACCAACCTCAAAGGAGCCAAATTCCTCTTGCCAGAGCTCGCACGTAATCTATGAATTCACGTATTAAAGTGAGGCTGTGAACTACTCAGTGACGTATGGTATTTCGTAGTCGCCACCAACATCCTCAATAGACGTGTGCATCTCTGAAATAGTTGCCAGTCTGATAAAACAGCAGATGGTAGATTCAAAACAGAAAAGCATATTAGGGACACCAGGCTTCTTCACATCACAGAAGCTCTCCTTAATCGGGATGAAAAAAGTTGTTTAGCGTCCACTTTGACATGAAACCCGCTCACCTTTCAGTCTGTCTTATTCCTGGTGGAGGCGTGGAACGCACACAACTCCTGCAGGGACCTCTGTTCCGGCGTCTTGGAGACATTCTCAAGGAGATAAAAGCTTTGAAAAAACCCTGTGTCGTAGAAGGCGACTGATAGGGACGTGATTAGTGATTAAGGAAACCTGAAAGACATATCCTCCTGTATTATACCTTTGTAAAAGTAGGCAAAGAATTTATATATGTATGTATATATATGCTTTATTTATCTATCTGGGGAAAGGGGACTTCGGGAAATGGAGAATGTATCCCTTAGAAACATACAAAAAAAATTAACGTGTACCCAAAAGAGACTTGTAAAATTTTTTGTGATGCTCATCTCTTCTGAACGTCTGAAGTGTGGAAATGTATATCCATTCTTTATACATACAGTATACAGATGGCTCGGGCAGTTTACGTATAATCATCGACCAGCCTCGCAGGGAGGATGAACAGCTGAGTTGCCTGTGAGCCAACTACCCCGTCTACAACTCGAACACCTGGTGGACCCGAGCTTGATCCATGGTCAGCGACGCTCACCACCACCACCACCACCACCACACAAAAGCTTATAAGAGGTGTTAGTTTAATGCAGTCCATCCACGGGCTTACATGCATTGTAGAATGGCGTCTGACGTATTGGCTTGTTCTAAGTTCCGGCCACAAACCCTGGAATCTGGGTGCTCAGTTACCCCTCAGAACTGGCGGTGAGTACTCCCCGCCTCTTCAGATCTGGTAGACGATAAACGAAAGATGATCGTTCGATTCTCAGGAATTATAGCTGTGAGGAAGAAATTATTAGTGTTTGATACAATGTAATAATAGTATTAATGTACTTCACTGGATGATTATGTTTGTAAACAGCATGCAAATTAGTGTTCATTAAATGTACGATAATCTGTGCTGTTTATCCCAAGGAAAATAGATGGGTTTGTGAAACTTAAAATGCCGAAATGTGTGTTTAAAGAAGAATACTTTAATATCGTCAGGGCGAAAGATCGACCAAAATTGATTAATGTGCCATTATTTAGCATGAACAGTGGGGTATCTGAAGTCTTAGTTTTACGAGTGGTAAAAAAACCCCGGCATTTTCAATATTTACATATATAAATGTATATATTGCTATTGTTATATTAGCATTTTGTGCTTCAGATCTTCTGTATATAATATTATCATAAACACATTTGGTTTTGATGGAATTTAAAATTTTAATTGCCTCGGAACAAACATTGTTTGTTTTGTATGAGAGAATTAAATATTTCATGCTCGTATGATAGACTGTACAGTATGTATTACTACGTATACAGTTAGATGTTTTGAGCCTGTATGATTACTTGTATGGTGTGTATTACTATCACGCATACATATTTTATTTTCATACGGGTGTGGTATGTATTACCACGTAGGCAGTTGAATATTCAGTACCTGTAGGGCATGCATTACTACGTATATCGTTAGATGTTTTGAGCCTGTATGATTGCTTGTATGGTGTGTATTATTATCACGTATACATATTTTATTTTCATACGGGTGTGGTATGTATTACCACGAAGGCAGTTGAGTATTCAATACCTGTAGGGCATATTTTACTACGTATACAGTTGAATACTCGATCCCTGTATGATAGCTTGTATGGTATGTATCACTATGTATACACATTTCATTTTCATACAGGTTCGTGTGTGACTTGACGGAAATCTCCTGAAGCAGTGGCCGTAACAGTTACATGAGAAAGTTGTCGGAAACACTAGACAGCGAGGTGGAATTGAGATACTGGTCTGTGGTAGGTGCTGGAGACAGTTATCTGAGCCCGTTCGTTGCTCGACGGAGATCGTATCATTAGGACGGTGCTTGAGTGAGAGAGAGAGAGAGAGAGTGGGAACGTAGACAGTTAACCACGAACTCAGTCTCTCGAGAGGGGGGTGAATTTCAGACACGTCTCCTGCCTTTTACCACAAGGTAGGAGAAAGTATTTCGTCCAGTGATAATGCTTTTCTTGATGCGCTCACTTGAGAAGTATGTTCCCTAACTCTGCCCGACAGTAAATATTAATATTTATCATGTAACTCGTATAATTCAATCACTCCGGCCCAGTCCCAAGACCTCTTGGTGCGCTCTGTGTTATCCACCTTCTGCGCCGCCTCCCAAAGGACGGGTAGAAGTGCATGATAAATTCGATGCCTCTTTTTTATCCTCCGCGGAACAAATCAAAATCGATCGGTGATCTAGTCAGGGGAAGGAGGAGTTTACAGGAGGTAGCGCAGGTAAATAGGGAGAGTGACACATTCTTATTGTGGTAAACGACAATTTGGCAGTGTTTGGGCGAGACCCAGGCACAGCTTGGATTTGTCGAGCCCTGAATTCTTTTCATTCTTTCCTTTCCTTCACTCTTTCTTTCCTTCATTCATTTTTTCCTTATTTTTGGTTTTTCTTTCTTGGTTTCTTTCCTTATCTCTAGTCGCGGACTGAAGCCCATATTGACGCCAGGACTTATAAATGAACCGTACACCCCAAAAGAGGCTAAAGTGTTGAGATATTATGTGAAAAAGATGAAAAATAATGTAAGAGTTTAGGATGAAAGGGGAAATTTGCCTTCTTTTGAGAGGGCCAGGTCGTATTTGTAAGGAAAGACACAAGGAAAATAGTGCCAAAGTTTAGCGGTGTAGGGAAAGAAACAGACTTGTTCCCGGGG
>JAYMFT010016947.1:0-16613 GCA_038088735.1 Panulirus argus | reverse complement strand
CAAGGAATATGCGCTCTACAAGAGAAACTGCTGGGGTGTCACTCGCCTGAAATAAACCCAGTCCAACCAACACGTAAAAGTCAAGTGTTGACCGATCAACTAGCTAACCTTGACAGACACAATGGAAAACCTCAACTGTGCCCTATCACCATCCTACATTTCTACTTTTATCTTTTTTTAAGCCTCCTGATCTCCACACTCCAAAGAACCCTTCACCAAACACCCCTCCCGAGTTCTCCAACTCTCACGCTCTGTCCCTGTTGTTTGTACAGTCAGCCATTCACAGTTGCGTATCTTCTTGGTACTGTGAACCAATCGGCAGTCAACAACGAGCTGTGGTTGACACCTTAGAACACCACTGGCAAGACTTCGGACTCTTGTGAACTGTAGGATTTTTTTTTTTTTTATGTACAGTGCTCGACAAGGCACGGGCAAAACGAGCCCCAGATCAAGGCCATCTCGAACGAAGGAAAAACAAGCAAAAGGAAATACTTCAAATTCTTACGGATACTACTGAGAAAGAATTAAACCACATGGCAGCCAAGTATTCCTTCGTCACACACAGCTTCTTTGAATGACCTTGCTCTGATGCACAATTATTAGTCTTCAATATGCCAACACCTAATCATATTCTTAGGCGGCACTTTTTAACTTTATTTTCTGTGACGCTGCAGGCAATTACGACAGTCAAAAAAATTCAAATAAAATATAAAACTGGACTGCCTCTCTATCTTTTCTTGAGTCATTACCGAGCGCTATGAGTCAAAACTATTTTGCCTTTGAGGACTAAACAGCTCCACTGCTGTCTTGTGCTTCGCTGTGATGCGCTCCTTCTCCGCAGCCCCTGACTTACAGAACTTGCAAAAGCATTTCACAAGGGCCCCAGTCAACTATTCTAAGCCAGCTTTTATATCTCACAGTCCTGAGCCACACCACACAACACCGATGGGTACATTTCCTGATCATGTTTACTTAAAAAGACAGCTGTTCTTGTTTCCTTTTTTAAATCTCGTTATCCGCGGGCAACAAGGTGTAAACAAAGCTTACGGAAACACTGCTGGCCGTCACTGGAGTCAGGAGAAGGTTACGATACCTTCACAAAGACTATTGCGTACCGGACAAGTTCAGTACTAGGAGACTATAAGTATCCTTAAGGATGAGATATGTACCAGACACGAAACGCTCAGGGACCATTTCAATTGATCAAAATTGCTCACAACAAATAATCACGAAAGTTGCAACTACGTCGGAAGATTTTGTATCAAATAGTCAAATTTACTCTATGCTGCTAAACGCCAACGAGGAAGGCTATATGAAGTTGCTAAATCTTAACAAGATAACTAACCTGGCAATGGCGTGTGTCCTGTGCATCCCAAAATCCCTGCAGTGATTTTGCTACTCTTCGTCCCCTGTGTACCAAACCGATCACAACAGAATTCCAACAAAATGCTTGGCAATAATAACAACCGCTAGGCTACACTCTTTGGCAATAATAACAACCTCTAGGCTACACTCTTACCATCAAAACATAGTCACGATTAATGGAAGACTGCATTTATCTTTTTTCTTTATCAATTTCTTTAAAACGGGGGAAAATGCAAAACGTGTCCAACAAATACCCTATAAAACTGAAGGCGGAGTGGCATTCGGTAACTTATCTAATAACTTCCATTACGTTACCAATGCTATCCTTGCTGGTAGCACAAATAGTTACGATCACTTTCAGTATATACTAACTATATTTCGTGTTGCACGAATAGCACCTCGTCTCTGGTTGTGCAAAGAATACCAAATTCAGCATATTTTAAGGGAGAAGTGAATTCTAATTTTCCATTATGCATGGTAGAAAATTAGGGTAAAAACCAAAGGATGTAATATTCAAATCAATAGCGTGAAACAAATTTCGTTAAACAATTATAAACAGCGGGAGGGGAAATGGCTTTTTATATTCTATTGCCGGTACTTCCCTCTCTTTCTCGCTTTATCCCTCATTGCGTTTTATGTCACCTCGCATTCCAGCCATGAGTAAACAAGCTAACATGTAGCGAAGTAAATTCTGGCGCCAAAAGCAAGGCATTTTTGTCGAGGGAGGGTTGGTTTTCTTGAATATCCCTCGTCGTAAAAATATAACTTCACAGGCACAAAAATTCTTGATTTATCTAACGGCTACACACACAAACACACACACACACACACACACTGCTCAAGACAGTGAATGCAATCAAATATCTCAGTAATCAATTATTACTCTATACGAGAAAGTAAATTTACTCAAATGTACCTGTAATTTAATTAAGTATAATGCTTTTGTCCGCCCTTGGCGCACCACTGAAAACATAAAAAAAATACCAAATTTTTGAGGGGTAACATCAACATCTAAAGATGCAGTCGAACAAGTTTTGTCTTCCAAAAAGCGCAGCGTTTATATATATAACGAACTCGACTACGTCAGCTCCCGTGAAATTGCACCTTACGAGGGTATTCACCTCTGGACCATAAGTAACTTCTAAGTTTCGTTCCCTTCGATCGTGTCGCAACATATAACACTAGAATATATACACATGAATACCAGAATTACTACTTCCCGTAATTTTCTTCTATTTCCCCTTCAAACCCATTTTCTTCTTATCAGAGAACAAAAAACCTTATTATACAAATTCGTCCTGATATATTCTCTAACTTTACGGTACAGTATAGACTTTGGTGTGAGAGTTTAAACTGCACAATCCAAAATCGAGTAAGTGGTTATGAGAAAGACTTGAGAGCGTTGCGCTAGTAGTGGCGCGAAGGGTGGCCGGGGCTCTGGCTATATATAGCCACCACCGCGTCTTCGGTGGGTGTGTTAATGGAGGGTTCACTTGGTATGGCACGTGGCCAACAAGGTGCGCGCTGACTGACACACACACACACACACACACACACAGTGCGGAAGTCGCCTAGAATGTTGCTGTGTTTGAGTGCGGCTGAACTACGCCGAGCAAAAGAACAATCTGACGGACGGCTAAAATTCTATCTTAGGCTATATTTTCACATCTAACGGGTTCATTTGCCCCGTTTCTATGCTCCCCCAAATATTCCTTCTGTTTTCTCACATTACGCTTATTGTACATACCAAGCTTAGTTAACCCTATGTTTACCATGGATAACCTGGCAAATTTGCTCCTGCAAAAGTTAACCGAACTCCGCAATTCAACCAAACTAAACCAAATTTTACAGAACCCTACAGAAATGTACTCACACAACCTACAAAAACCAATTCCATCACCAACTACGCCTGAACAATATACACGAAACGAAACATAACTGTATTGTGTGTGACTAGAGCTAATCTACTTTATGTAACTTGTTAGACCTTAAAACTAACGTTACAGAGCTACAATTGTGACCATATTAAGGGTAATTGAAGGTAAGGTAGAGCAGGGTAAACTTATTGTGCACCCCATATTCATCATGTGAGCTGTAGTGCAAAAGGATTACAGGGGTCACAAAGGGTCTTAGTCAGACCCCACCGGGTTGATATTATATGCATTACATAGTTACATAGTTTCATATGTTAAGTTCTACCTACTAGATGCAAAAAGTGGATACAAACTTAAAGTTTCAGGTATCTTGTTATTAACAATACGGTGTTGTGGCATTTGTTGCAGGGTTTTTAAGATCTATCCCTAAACGGCTCTATTTTTTCTGAGGAAGTCGTGCTGGCCCGCTTCAGAATGAACTGCAAATACACCACCCATCTGAAGCCAAATGTTGAAAAAACTTTCCCCCCAATTTGCCATACAAACAGTACCATAAACTCAATGAAATATATCATCCTCTGCTGCACATAATTCACGCAGCAGAGGATGAAACTAAAGCAATACCTACAGTTAAAACGAAAAACTTTTTCAATAGAGAATATACTTGGGGGCAACCCGAGTATCATTAATCAATTGATGATCTTTCTCAAGGAAACTAAACTAATCAAGATGTCATAAGATGGAACATCGGCTCCGTGCTGCGGTGGGCCTGAGCACGGGACGGGCTCCCTCCAACCTGGGGATGGGGGTGTGGTGGGTGACTGGTGGGTGACTGTGTCACAACGCACTCCCGGTCCCGGGTGGGGCGGGAGGGTACCGTGCTGGGGTACATGGTGGCATCGGACTGGTGGTCTGCTGATTATATCAAATTATAATTTATAAGTCCATGTACGGTGAAGACCTATCTCTACCTGTCCTATCTCCTTCGTAGTCCTTCTTTAACTACAGCAGTGGCTGCAGTACCGACCGGGCGGTTCTGCCGTCATTTTGGTGCAACACCCACTAAACATTTCTGTATTTTTCTTATATAAACACTATCTTACAATTATGTATGTATCTTATTTAGCTTGGGTTAGGAAGTATTTAGCTAATAGGGACAAGACTCAAGTCTAGATCAAATAGGGTTGCAGGCCCAATGACCTTCCTCATAGGTCGCTGGCCGTAAAACCCAACAAATGAATGAATGAACTAACATAGATAGATTTACTAACTATAACTTTCAAAAGCTGGAGGAGGTTTATTGTGAATACTTATGTATCACACCATGTCTCATGTATCCCTGCAGATAATGTTTCTAACCTAATGCATTACGCTCGTCTCCCTCTTGTTAGCACAAGCGTCTTGCACTGTCGGCAGAAGCGGGCCTCAAGGCAAGTTTCTGCTGACCTGGGCGGCCAGGGACCAGGCTTTAGAATTATCCTGAACATCTGATTTTTTTTTTTCTTGAGGAGGTAACAATATTACGTTTTCGGAGTTAATTTCCACTGGGCAGTCGATTGTTCTAAAACCTATACAACCAACCTACGAACTTGGGTGGTTATAGTGAAAGGTATTCTCAATATATGCCCCGCGTTATTTCTGCGGAGCTCATGCTTTCCGCATGTTCAGGGCCAGTAATGTACAGCATATGATAGAAGTAAACAGATCAATGGAAAACGTTTGTATTGCCAAGTAATGTAGTTTTCCTTTTTCTTTGTAATTGATTTTGACTAGTACGGTTGTCCTTCGCAATAGCAAGCAGCGTTGAGCGGACAGTAATCTCATTTAGACAAAAATAATCTCGACTTGGTAATTGGAATCATGTTCGAGAATACCATGGAGTCCATTATGTATATAGTAGCTGGATTCGAGGGTATATTGGATTATTTGTGCGCTACGAACCAAAGACTATAAAACAGAGATAAGACAGAGGCTATCTACCCTAAAGTAAAAAAATGATGTGATGCAAATATGTGGCGCCATCTAGTTATTTTTCAAAAAGTTTTGGGAAAATGATGCCAGATACTTGCATATCTTATGGATAGTTGCCAAATAGTTTAAGACTGTCATGCCATTATATTGAGGTATAAATTTTATCTGTAAATATTTTTGACTAAATCATGTTATTTAAGAAATAACTCTTAAATTTTCCGAAGTTTACCATAAACACTGTCATATTCTTAAATTTTGAACTTAACATATTATCTATTAATAGGAAATAAATTAATCTTCATTATCTGCTCTTTATTACTATAAAATAGAATGTTTTTTAGTAACGAAGTCAAAGATTTTCATCATCAGGTAAAGCAATGATTTTTATTGTTATCAATATCCATTTTCATGAACATTAATGCTCTACCCTTGTCAATATTTAAAAATTTTTCTAGATTGATATTTTGATATATATTCATATTTTAACACTGACACAATATTCAATATACAGTTTAACATCTTATACTAAAGGTATAAGTAAGACAAGTCAGTACATTGTAGTTTTATTACTGAAGGTATTATAATATAAGAACACTTCATGTACAAGGACAATGGAAATTTCAAGAGAAAAAATAATACATGCATGATGTGGAAAATCATAACTAGGGATTGAAATATAAAATAACATTAAGAAAATCATAGAATAAGCATTCTCCAGTAAACATAAGAAAAATAATGATTAAAGATAA
The DNA here is from genome assembly GCA_038088735.1 of Panulirus argus. Lineage (NCBI taxonomy): Eukaryota > Metazoa > Arthropoda > Malacostraca > Decapoda > Palinuridae > Panulirus > Panulirus argus. Next base: position 10,654 of record JAYMFT010016947.1, on the reverse strand, counting down.
GTACAAGAAAAGAACATTCAAACAACATACTACAAATCTAAGAAATCCAAACATACTATTAATGAACATGCTAGGGAGAAAACAAACACATATTAAACATTTAGAAAAGATAGAAATAAAATGAAACAGGCAAATACAGTTCCACAATAAGGGTGCATGCAAAGTTTTGTAGTTTATCTAAAGAAAGACAAATGCATATAGTGACATACCATTAACCTGTTGATCATTTTCTTTTTTTTTTTTGCTTATCAACAAAATGTAAGGATGGTGCATTTCTTTTTCTTTTTCCTCTTATTTTCTTATTTAGGAGCCTTGCATGATGGTGCAGATGCATTAGTAGGTATATATCAACAAGATTTTAAAAAATACCTTCACAAAGTTGTGATATGTGAGATTCCTGTAACATTATAGTATTTAACTTTGAAGTTATTATTCTTTGACCAATTAACTCTTTAATATCTGCTATGTAGTATTAGTTGACTCTCAGAAGGCTTTCGACCGTATCGATCACACGGTTGCTGTCACAGAGCTCTATTTGTTGGGATGTCGCCCATCCTTACTATTATTATCAGCTTTTTTTGTCAAACCGCAAGCCCCGCGTCTGCTATGGAGAATCTTTATCAGACTGGGATGAAATTACATCAGGGATCCTCCGAGGAACAAAATTGGGACCAATCGTCTTTCTAGCATTTCAAATATGTGCATGATATGACGCCGAAATTATTGATGTCAATAATAGAATGGATGTCACTATGTAAAACACTCTTAATACGCTCGAAAATCAGTGTATAGCATCAAAAATGTCTCCTAATCCTCTGAAATGCGAGGTGTTTTATATAAGTCCACCAGAGACCGCTAGTGTTCCCCCAACTATCCCTTGAGCTGTTTTTTTATTGGAAACATCAGCTTTTTTCTTTACTGAGGAAAAGTTGGTGTAAGCAATTTAAAAATTTACAAAAATGTATTTTGATCTGCGAAGTTACATTTGAACTTGAAAATTCGACTGTCCTGCGGCAGTCTTCTTGACGAGGGCTTGATGTCAATACTATTTCTGGACGAGTTTGAGATTTATATTTTTCATTATCTATTGTCATCACCTTATTGCTTACCATGTCTTTATTATTCTTATCTTAATTTTAGGAGAATTGTATGACTTTTACTTTCTTACTTTTAAACGATATCAAAGCATTAAACGAATTTTATAAGAACAAACTGGAAGAAGTCATCTTCTGCGCATGCTCGGGGCGAAGGAGCGCATGCGCACTCTCAGGAATGTATCATTGGCGCTAAAGTACTGGATCAGTTAAAAGGCTTGCTCCGTCAGTGCTTTTAATTTTGCTGTAATTTTTCTAGTTAAAGACACCCGGGTTTTTCTCTTATTCAGTGAATGTGTGTACAGTACCATACCTATTCTTCAGACATTAATGGGAATAAATAGATTCTGTAAATCTTAATGTGACCAGAAAAAAGTTATTGTACATAAAAGTGATGGACATTCAGTGACAATTGAACTGAAATGCTCTGTGACATTTTTTTTACAGGATCACAACTGAAAATATTGTAAGAAACTTGAGCATGCGTAATTGTTTTCTGTGCAAAAACTCAAAAAGGTATGGTTGAGGTGGATTCCGCCACCAAACCACAGTAGACTATTTGTTGGTTATACATTACAGTGAGGGGAACCGAAAGCTTCTTTGTTCTAGATTATCTTGGATGTTGATAAAAGTAAATTTGACAAGAAAATACATATAGATGTAATATACTGTGTGAAAGACAATGGATGTTTGGTGCAAATGAGACACCAGTAAGAAAATGATTTTGGTTCCCGTTCTTGACAAAACTAAGGAAAATCACAAAATTAGTGGAAAAGTGGTCTCATCCTGGAACAGTTATAATATTAGACTGTTTGTGCTTGTGCAATAAGCTTAAAGGTTTCGATTATGAACACAAGACAGTGAATCACTTGCGGAGCTTTGTGGATTCAGAACACCGAGCCAACATGCAAAACGAACATCTCGATAGTTATTCGGCGACGCCCCTCTTCAAGCGATTTCCAGTCGCTGACCAACGCCTCCCTACATCTTACTGGCAACAGGATATCCCAACCTACCCCAGTAAGGTACGTGCCTTTTTTTCTACAGGGATATGTAGGCTAAGAGACATAGAAGTAGGATAGCAGGTATCATTATCGTTTCTGGTATCTAGCGAATTTTAGGTTTGATTTCTTAGGTTAGATTTGTTTGGTTGAAATTGTTTTCGATTGTCTTTTGAACGATTCTGATCTTCATTTCTATCGCAGATCACTATTTCATGTTATTTCCTCCACCCATATATGATCATTACCTACATCCAAGTTGTTTGCATATCTTTTTTTGTTGTGGTTGTTGTAGGCTCTAGTCAAGGACAAAAGTCCACATCAAGGCCTTAACTGAAGTACAGAGAGAAAAATGAGAGGGAAGAATTAAAGACAAGGATGAGTATTTACGAATTTTGGAGGACGTGAAAAACCTGTCTTAGAATGTGTCATATCAATTATTGGGAAAGACATGAGAAGGTAGAGAGTTCCAAAGCTTTGACATGTGGGGAAAGAAGCAGTTATGGGAAAGGTCTACCGTTGAGTTGCCGATGGCCACACAGTAATCATGTGACGCAGCAGCTTGCCGAGTATTGCATGGTCTACCTAGTGGTTAGGGGGCACACAAGCAGCCAGTTCTCAGGAGCAAATCCAAAGTAATGCATATAGAAGAGGGAAAGTGAACCAAAATTGCGGCGCTGGGTAAGAGGGTCAAGTTTGGAAGTTAGCCTGAGACAGTTTATAAGTTGGATTGATTTCGACTCTTCAAGTAAAGATGCAGAGCTAGACCGCCCCAATCATTCCTTTGTATAAACGGAGTAACTGTTCTGAGCAAACGAAGATTCGACATCTAAACAGGACACTCAGTTTCTTAGAGGCTGACTTAGCTATTCCCATTACGTGGGGTTTCCAAGAAAGAGTAGATGTTACAGTGATTACGGGCAGTGATAAAAGCTGAATGGGTGCCAGAGGAGGGAGAGTTTTTCCAAGCCCGTTATGCCTGATCCCTTGTCTGAATGGCCTCAGAACATGAACGGTTGAACCATGGATTGGATGAAATGGTCGTCTTGGAGAAAGTGGGCATAAATGCTTCCATTCCCGCTGGAATATCCTCTGCTATGCGTTTGGCGGAAACAGAAGCATCCCACATAAGAGACAGTAATTTACCCCAAGGAAAGTCAGAAAAGAAGTTACGTAAGTTATTCCAATCATCTTTGTTCAGGTGCCAGTATTTACAATTAGAAGGGGCTGCTGCATGGATAGGTGCCGTTAGAATAAATACATTTAAAAGGGTGTGATCAGATGAACCAATTAGGGGCGAGATTGTTTACCTACAGCGAGTTGGACTAGAGGTGAAAAACAAATCCAGAATATTAGGAGAGAGGTCACAGCGGTCAGGAATATGGGTGGGCTGGGAGATAATTTGCTCTAAATTATTGAGAATGGAGGACGTGAGGGCATCAACCTCTCCATCCGTATGGGAGGAATTCAACAATTCCTTATGGTGAAAATTGAGATCCCCTAGGTATAGGATCTGGGCTTACGGGTGAGAGGATGCCACAGTCTCATGGCAGGAGTTTAGATAGTTGAAGAAAGATATAAAAAGATATAGAAGTATGAGTGCAATAGGCGAAACAGGAAAAGTGTGGAAGTTGGGAGATAGACCTTGAGTCAAATAACATCAGAGTTTGGGGTCTCAGTGTCCTTGAGGCGTGCAACAGGCGTGTCGATATTGGAGTAAGGACAAACACCGATTTTGAACTGGAATCATGAGTGGAGATTATTATTGGATATGAAAAAGGGACTAGTTAGAACATCATTAAACAACTGTCTCGTCTCAGACAGAAGTAAGATATTAGGAGAGGTACTAGACAGATCTAACAGAGAGGTCAAGGTCGTGGAAGGGGCTGGTGCTACTACTGCCATAGGCCTCCCTCTCATTGGCAGAAGAGTCAGGCTGAAACCTGGGGATTCTAAGCACCTCATGATGCCGGGGGCTAGGGGTCATAGATTTGTGGGACTCTCATGATGATACTTAAAAGAATGTTTGAATGGACAGGAGGTGGCAAGAGTACTTATGTGAAAAAAGTAAGGTATGAGTAGGTGTATGGTGCTTGTAAGAAGATGGCAGGACTAGTCCGGTAGTCACGTTTTGATGAAACAAAGTAAGACCAGCAATCCTAACATAGAGACTGTATGATGGTTCCGGGCACCACCTTAACGCTCTTCAGTCAGGACGGTAGTACCATCAAGGGAGGCTACTGTCAACAACATACTATCTAATGGGTTGCTCCAAGCGTAGGGGTCGGGATATTCCTTCCATTAGCTGGGATATTGGATGGGACCAATGCACTACCACCTCTGCCCTCCCTCTCACTGGTGGCAGAGTCACATTATAAAGCATGGTCATTACCTACATCCATGTTATGTGTACGTATGGTCATTCCCTACAACCATGGTGTGTGTACGTATCGTCATTCCCTACAACCATGGTGTGTGTAAATATGTTAATTACCTACATCCATGTTATGTGTACGTAGAGTCATTTCCTATAACCATGGTGTGTGTACGTATGATCATAACCTATAACCATGGTGTGTGTACGTATGGTCATTACCTACAATCATGGTGTGTGTACGTATGGTCATTGCCTACAACCACGGTGTACGTATATTCATTACCTACAATCATGGTGTGTGAACGTATGTTAATTACCTACATCCATGTTGTGTGTACGTATGGTCATTCCCTACAACCATGGTGTGTGTACGTATGCTAATTACCTACATCCATGTTGTGTGTACGTATGGTCATCCCCTACAACCATGGTGTGTGTACGTGTTAATTACCTACGTCCATGTTGTGTGTACGTATGGTCATTACCTACAACCATAGTGTGTACGTATATTCATTACCTACAATCATGGTGAGTGTATGCGTGTGATCAGTACCTACACCCATGGCTTGAATATGGTAATAGAAATTATTGTCGTTATCGACTTACCTGAGGCTATGTACTAGTTGAACCCGTCCTCTTGTTCCAAAATTCCAAACGAGGATTGTTTTTTTCTGTCAGTCAGTAGGTGGCACTTTCATTCAGGCGACAACTCACATATGAGACCTAGTTTTGATATAAGAAGTTTTCAGACACGCATATAATAAATATACTCGTTCAGTTCATGAAGTTAGTAAGAGTTCTGTAGATTTACTTTGATCATATATCTTGCGTTGATATTTATTGTTTTTCTCGTAACGTTCATTTCTTTTTTGTAACTGAGCATAGATTAGCGACATATATTCTTACATGAGACTATGATATGAGCTTCGCAAGTCTCTGATGTTGGTACCTCTGGCCGTCTCTAGTTAGCCTTAGTAAGCCGGGTATTTCAAGAACGAATCTTTCGCGCAATGTCTTGGATACGTTGATGATGGGCAATACTGTGTGTTTTTTATTGATTACATATGTTCAGGACCTGATACATATAAGTGATTTTTTTTTTTGTCACAAGGGCCACATGCATAATAGAAGTGTATATAGTTTTAGCATTCGTCTTAACGCCTAAAGGTGTTAAAGATTATTCGATTGATGGATGTACTGTATCCTTACTGACCTTGGCGGTTGATAGGCCTACAGCTCAAACAGCTAACCAACCTTCTATTAAGATAGAATAGTAGTTAAACTTGTTAGAAAACATGGGAGTACGTGGGAAGGAGACATAACAGGACACTTGATGGCCCATAATGAGGTTATCTATTAAAAAAATAAATCTAAATACACCGACAGAAACAGGATAGTAAAGTAGATGTCGCCTTCTCACCCATCGTCCCTTCCGGTTCAGTTACTGGTTGGAAAAAAATGAGAAAATTTTATCGTGTAGTGTTAAGATTGTCATGCAAATTCTACAGGAAAGTGTGAACTGAAAAATGTTCCCCATCAGTTGACGACATATGCTCTGCGGTTGCTTTCTTAAGAATAATAAAGATAGATTGATAGTGATTTGGTTTGCTTACAGACAACAGGTGTCATTAAAGTAATTGTCTAGCCTTGATTTGAAGATAAAGTCTTTGCATCTGCTGCTTCGGCAGGTAGTTAATCCCACACATTGCTCTTGCATCTCCTTACTTTTATCTTCATAATACTAGTTCTGGTCATTGAATCTGTCAGTGGTGAAGAAATTTTCGTATGACATTTTATCGAAATCATTCAGTATTTTGAACACGTTAATAATTCTAAGGTTTTACTTCTTTCCTCATAAGGCTTATTTCTGAGTGAAAGGATTTGTTTGGTTGCTCTTTTTTGAATTCGTTCGAGATTCTCGTTATCTTTGATTAGGTTGGGTGTCCGTCCAGAACTGAATGGCGTACTTCAAATTAGGTCTAACTAGGACTCTGTGAAGGGTAAACATCGTATTCTTTGTTTTTTAGTTTACATTTTTAGCTATGAAACCTCATGTCCTGTTTACTTTATTGAGCGCAACTAAGCATTGTCTACCACATTTACGGTCGTCTTGATAATCACTCCACGGTCCTTTTCTTTAACCTTTGTGCAAAGTTTACTGAGTAGTTTGTACTTATTAGCTGTATTTTTGGCACCAGAGTGCATAACTTTGCATCTACCAGTATCAAAGTCCACCTGCCATGTCTCTGTCCACTCTACCAATTTATTTAAAACCCACTGAATCTTCAGGTACTACTTCCTTTGAGTTGGCTGTGTTTCCCAATTTTGTGTCAGTGGTAAATTTTGATATTCCAGTGGTGAGTTCTGTCTCCAGGTCATTGATGTATATAATGAAAAGTATGGGTCCCAGGGCTGAGCCTTGTAGATCTCCATCAGGCACGTGACGACCGTCAGATGCTTCCCTATTTAATCCCATCCCACTCTCTGCTTCAGCTGGGAGAGCCAGTCCATTATCCACGCGCCGATTCGATCTAAACCGTGAGCTTGAATTCTATTCATCAGTCTCTTATTTGGTGGCACTTCATCGAAAGCTTTTCGAAAGTCCAACTGTATAACATCACAGGGCATCTTGCAACCCCAGTTGTCATGTATGTGACTAAAAAATTTCATCATATTAAAAAACATGATCTTTTATTCCGGAAATTATGTTGATCTTTGGTTATTTATCAAATTTCTTCTCGGAACTAAGCGATTTTGCCTCTGAATACTGTTTCTAAGACTTCATCTAGAACTAAATTGATGCTAATGGTGCGGCAATTCGAAGCACATTTCCTGTGACAGTATATTGAACATTGGTGTTACATTAGCTACCTGGTCGTCAGGAACTTTACCTCCCTCCAGTTATTTCAGTAATCGGAAGCTGCAATTGCTGACTAGCTTCTTTCAGAATTCTGAGGGAGATATCGTCTGGAACAGTTGATTTGTTCGGAATTATTTTGTCTAGATATTTAAGTACTTTAAGGCATTGTTTTCTTAATATCCAGCTTTCCATTTTCGATGACCAGAAAAACGTTTTTACGTATAGTATAGTAGATCAATTTAATTTTTGTCACCTATTGATCAGCCATTATCATTTGAAAATGAGCCAATAGTATCCCTGATTATTTTTTTCCTTTCACTTTCATCGCGTTTAAAGATCACGTAACTGGTGTGCTCTGTACTATATAGATATTTTTTATTATGTCACTATCACCGTAACAGAAAATCAGCTTTCTATTTTTAATACTAAAAAGACATTTTTCAGACTTGCTGTCCAAAAATGGTTTTCAAAATTATGTAAGATGTCAGTATTCTATGCTATGCATAAGTTGATTGGAGAACGTTTCTTGCGTTTTTTTTTTTTTTTCTTCTTTTTTTTTACAGATATATGTAATTTCCAAAAAAAGATAATACAGTAAACCGTGAACGCAGGTTATTCATCCTTATTCACAATAGATACAACATAACAACAAGGGTAGTATACAACTGCTATAGAAAAATAAATGCAGTAGGCCATGAATGCAGTTTATTTATACTTATTTACAATTATTACCTGCAGTGAAAAAGGAAGTATCTAACTGATACATAAAACTAAAGTCAGCGAATCATGAAGTACAAATCATATGTCGTAAATACAACTTGAGAAGCTAAGAACCACTCCATATGTAGTTAGTTTTTGGATGAAGAGTGATATATGGTACGTGACTTATATATCAAGTAAAGCGTTACTCTCTGCACAAACCAAAAGTAAACACCTATCATCCCAGGATTGTATTTGCCTGGATTCCTGCGTTATCATTGAAATATTCTGATGAAAACGCAGATTGTCTTGGAAAAACTCCGAGTAAGAGTAGAAACGATGCGTTTTCTGTGATATGCGACATCCCCTTGCTCTATAGTTATCAAGCATTTTGCTAGCAAATTCTTCAGTTTTCTGCAATGTTGTTGCCAAGAAATCGTTTCACTTCCTCTTTAAATGACTTCCAAGCAGGTAGTTCAATACTCGACATCTTTAGTTCAAAGTTTTCATGAGAGAGAACACTGTGCATTTTAGGACTAGTAAAAATGCCCTCTTTCATTCTTGCAACACACACATATGAGAAAGAATGTTATTAAATACACATGCTTTACTTTAACTATCAAGAGGTTTAAAAATGTTTTTCATCAGTCCAAGTTCTATGTGTAATTGCGGAAGGAGGACACTGTCAGGGATTACTAGTGGCTTATATTGGACTCTTTTCTTTACCTAGGTTTGCTTTTCTTGGTGGCCAATGCTGAACTTGATAGTGATCCTTGGTGGCTTTGCTGTTCCACAAACATACAAAACAGCAGTGTTTGGTGAACTCGCTTTACATTTCCATGAGCAACGTAGTTACGTTCAGGTCGCCACAAATTTATTTACATGTATTAGTTGTACTTGATGTCGTGTAAGATTACCTCCTTGCCCTCATATCGTTCTTTCATTGATACTGAATGTGTTGTAGGAACTGAAGGCTTTGGGTTACCTGTATGCAAAACCTTCAAGCTTACTTTAGAAGAATCAATAAACGGACCTCACTCATTAGGGTTGTGTTCATCACCAAGCTCAAGCGTTAAAACCATTAACATCTTTACAGAAACACAAGCTTTCCTTAATGTCAAAGAAGCTTGATAGCTGTTGACAGCGGTTGCAAGATACTGATATTTCATACCTGCAACCAGCAAATTCGATTAATTTAATCGTGAGGCTGACAGTTCAGTTTTGTCTTTTGAGAAATCTAAATCGCTTTGTTCTGACTGTGTGACGAGATGTGGAGCACTTTGATCTTGTGACACATATGCGTAACTGTATTTTTTGCCAGTTCTTCCTGTTTAGCGTCACTATGGGGTACTATCTTCCAGTTGGTCGGCGCCACCCCAACCCAGAAAACAGCATCGCCACCCGCTGCGTCAGCGAGGTAGCGTTAGGAAACAGACGAAAAAAGGCCACATTCGCTCACAGTCTCTAGCTGTCATGTGTAATGCACCGAAACCACAGCTCCTTATCCGCATCAAGACCCCACAGACCTTTCCATAGTTTACCCCAGACGTTTTACATGCCCTGGTTCAGTCCATTGACAACACGTCGACCCCAGTATACCACATCGTTCCAGTTCACTTTACTCCGTGCACGCCTTTCACCCTCCTGCATGTTCAGGCCCTGATCGCTCAAAATCGTTTTCACTCCATTAGGTCTCCCGCTTCTCCTTGTTCCCTCCACCTCTGACACATATATCCTATTTCTCAACCTTTCCTCACTCATTCTCTCCATATGTCCAAACTGTTTCAACACTCCCTCTTCTACATCTGAAGTGATTGTGGGAAACAATGAAAAAGTCTATTGGGCCTGGTTGTGGACACGGAGCTGTGGTTTCGGCACATTAAATACGACAGCCAAAGGATGGATGTGAGTGAATGCGGCCTTTGTTTGTCTGTTCTTGTTTCCTTAATGCGGAAAACTGCGAATAGCATGAAAAAATTAAAAAAAATATATATATATATCCTGGTGATTGGGGAGAAGGAATATTTCCCACGTATTCCACTGCGCGTCGTAGAAGGCGACTATAGGGGGCGGGAGCGGGGGGCAGGAAACCCTCCCCTCCTTGTATTTCAATTTCTAAAAAGGGAAACAGAAGGAGTCAAGCGAGGAGTGCTCATCCTCCTCGAAGGCTCAGATCAGAGTGTCTGAATGTGTGTGGATATAACCAACATGAGAAGAAAGGAGAGATAGGTAGTATGTTTGAGGAATGAAACCTGGATGTTCTGGCTGAGTGAAACGAAGCTCAAGGGAAAACGGGAAGAATGGTTTGGAAACGTCTTGGGAGTGAAGTCAGGGGCTGGTGAGAGGACAAGAGCTAAGGAAAGAGTAGCGCTACTCCAGAAGCAGGACTTGTGGGAGTGTATGATGGAGTGTAAGGTAGTAAATACCAGATTGATGAGGGTAAAACTGAAAGTGGATAGTGAGAGATGGTTGATTATTGACGCTTATGCGCCTGGTCATGAGAAGAAGGATTTTGAGAGGCAAGTGTTTTGGGAGCAGCTGAGTAAGCGTCAGCAGTTTTGGTGCACGAGACCGGGTATTAGTGATGGGTGATTTAAATGCGAAGGTGAGTAATGTGGCAGTT
>JAYMFT010016936.1:0-16613 GCA_038088735.1 Panulirus argus | reverse complement strand
TATATATATATATATATATATATATATATATTTTTTTTTTTTTTTTTCATACATATTAGCCTTTTATATATATATATATATAATCTTGAACCTATAGACAATGATTTGATGGTGTTCACCTAATTACCAAAATATCATTCTTCGTTGTTGTGTTCGAGAATCTTGCTGGTATTACCAATACTATAAGGTTTATCTAAGTTTGCTCTCACAATGAACAACAGTAGTCCAGACAGGGTAAAAGCGTTGATATATTTGTGTTTTGTATTATTTCCACCGGTCATAAGCATAGCGTACCAACTACAAGACAAGATAACAGAGCACTGGAGAAGAAAGTTGATGTTTCACTCTGAAGAACTTGTTCTAAGCTGGTATCGTATAGACACATGAATCTCTAATGCAGATGGACCTAATGACAGAGGGGAAAGTTGTTCCTGAATCCCAATTTCAAAACCTAAGCGCTTGATGTAATAAGCGAGTCAGCTTGAGGTTGCTTGCCTGTGTTTCATTGTTCGTTTGTTTGCGTTTGTCGCTGTGTTTGCCTCTCATCTATGCGCTATAGATTTCCCCTTATGGCGATATACCAAGCAAAAAAGTTTGTATTTACTGGAAAGTGTGTTGCTCGGAAGTTCTTTTCAGCCTGTTATGAGTGACAGATTTGAAATAGTTAAAGTTTGCTTAATTTTGACCTTGTTTAATGGGTGTTTTGTCTCTTTGTCATATCGGTAGTATATCGCCTGGAATGAATAAGTTTTATCCAGTATATCTCTCCCTGGAAGGCTAAATTGTTAACTGGAAAACCAGAAGACCTTTGCAGCACTTCTGTGTTCTCAGTATCAGATCAGAAGAAAAAAATAAACAACACATATATCTCTTCGTAAAAGAAAGTTTGGATATCGGAACATTAAACTGTCCTCGACAGATTAAACTATTCGTGCGTTCATCTGCGGAGACGTGCCTTTAGCCTCCGAGAGACAGTCTTTTGTTTTAATATCTTTTTTTTTCAGTGCAAAACTTCCCTCGTAGTATGCAGAGTTAACAAAATAACGCCTTAGTCTGCAGTATATGTAACAGACTCTGACATTAAACTCCCTCAGATTCTTTGTACATGACAGAATTTTATGTGTCTGCATTTGATAGAAATCCTTTCTATCTTCGTTGTTCTTTCAGGTTAATAAGCGTAAGAGAAAATTAGAATAGTCATATCATTACCGTCCAAGACCCTTACCATTCCACACCAATGTATATTACAATTGTCATGGCAGCGTTAAAACCTCATACTTTGCTCTAATAACTGAATTTATTAGCATTATCGACGTCAGACACAACTTAAAGGATCGGTCATATAGTGTAATTATGTCTCGTAAAGTAGCAACGCATCGTACCGACAACGCGCTGGTCTTGTAGTGGTCATTCGTGCTTGACATTGACTAAAAGCAAATTGACATACTGACCCCACGAAGCGAAGCAGTCTAGTTAGACTCAAGCACAACATTTCCTTCAGGCAGTTCCTTGTTATCGACTCGAGAAGTTACATTAAGATACTTTTCAAGGTAATCATGCCAGAAATGGGAAGCTTTGTTAAGGTAATGTTTAATTGCAGAGGATTCTTTTTGTACTGGCGGGCGTGGCACTTCTGGCTGCTTTAAGTCATGCTGACGGCCATGGTGGCCACGGAGGCGGCTACGGACATGGCGGCGGACACGGCGGTGGACACGGTGGCGGCTACGGACATGGCGGACACGGTGGTGGACACGGCGGAGGCTACGGCGTTGGCGGTACATCTAATAATAACTACAACATCGCAGGGCCGAAAGGTGGATACGGACATGGTGGCGGCTACGGACATGGTGGTGGCCATGGTGGTGGCCACGGTGGCGGTTACGGACATGGTGGTGGCCATGGCGGTGGCTACGGACATTGAGGTTCATGGGAAGTATGGAAATGCCCAACAATCAGAAAATGAAAAAGATGGGTGAGACAAAATTAATCCCTGTTGGTCAAATGGGGCTCACAACCCTACTATTTATGGCACCTCACAAGTTAGCTAGACTCAATCTCCAAGATAGAAGGAACATCCTGTAGCCATGCCCACCATGTCCAGTTATACCATAGCAACTGCTGTAGTAATAAGTGATCGAATGTCATTAACACAGACATGATGATTATAGAATCCCTTGTACTAAAAATGCGGTTCTTTATGAGTGATCACATTGTACTATATTTCTACCTGATATTTACAATGACTTTTCATCCTCTGTCCCCTAAAGATTGCTATAAATGTAGCAGTGGCTAAAATATATATTTATATTTGTATATTTCAAGTTTTCCATTCTTTTCCTTATTTACTACAATTCGTGAGAGCAAATCCACTACAACAAGCTGTTGTCCACATGTTTCCGGAACACCAGAATTATGAAAAAAACCAAAGAATGGCAGACCATATCTAGATGTGGGACCTCTTGTGATTTTGCACGAAACTAAGCGTAAATCCTTGAGTTGTGTGGTTCAGTAGAGACTGAAGCCTTGTCGAATAGCGGGGCTCTACCAATGCGATGCATATAAATACCGGTCTGTTACTCTGTATAAATCGGCGTTTAATTCTTAGGAGAATTCACGCCAGTTTAGACAAGGATTTGTCAGTCAGTAAAGCCTTCCCAAGGTTAAAAAAAAAAAAGGCTCCAATTCTATACGATTTCTTAATTTCGAGAAAAGTATGTAGCAAATGCTATATATACATATAGAACACTGGCCTACGATACAGCCAAGTGGCAAGTGAAGAATGCAGGGAACTTGTGTGCTTGGTTTCTACAAGGTACGTGATGAAAAGATGTAGGATCATATAAACAACTTGTTTAAAAAAGAGAGAGAAAAGAAATAGGTCTCGATGAAGAGGTTTTGAGTAAAATGTGAACAGTAAATATCTTACAGACTTTTATCAAGTAACACTGTGAAGGACCTTGATGGTAATTGCTACCAAAAGACCTTTAGCTGGCGCCACTTAGAACCACAGTTTTTCTGTAATTTACTGCAGCTAAGCAGTCCAGGAATTCTCCTTCATAAACCATCAGTACATATATGTATATATACATATCACATACTTGTTATTTATTTGCTTACATGATTATACTCAGGTTAAACTTTTCCTCTCAGAAATATTCAAACAAGTACTATTCAAACAAGAACACTTTTCTTCCATGCATTATGTTGGTTATAGATGTATATTGTTTAAGAACTTCTAAATTCTATATTGAAAACACTGAGATAAGATGATAAAAGATTCATTCTCCTTGGCTGACATCACTTTATTATTTGATGTGAAGACCCTTTATCAAAATTGTGATTAAAATGTAAGCTCAGAACTGTTTTCATATCATTTACTTGTGAACTGGAAAATGAAACGAAAAATTAGTAATAAATTATATTTGGAACACCAGCAAAAAGACAAAAAAAGAAGTACTGTCACACAAACTTAAAACTTAAAGATTGTAACATATATATGCCATGGTAACAGGTCCAGAGAACAATCTATTTCCCCACAACTAGTGAAAGGTTTTTGGCCACTGTTATCAAACACTTGGTTCCTATTAAGCAGAATATCCTGGGGACGTTTATGGCCAGGTTTGTGAAAGATATCATCGTGGCCAATACTGTACCAGAGCAACCATGGCCACTTTATACTTACATTCATCTTAACCTCTTGAGTTTGGCGGTACCATCCTTGGTATTAATGACGTTGACCTTTGACCTGACCCTTAAGAGTCAGGTCAAAGGTGAAGCAACTACGCTTAAGGGACTTATCTTTGTGCTGAGGAGTTGTGCTGTTTGTCTCAGGAGTTGTAACGTCAAATTCACCAAGTTCAGTGAGAGCTTGTGACTTTTTCTGGATTTTCTCTGACTGCCAAGCAGACTACTTCTCATGGTCACCTCTATGGTCAATATCAGTGAAATCATTTTGACCGGCCTCAGGGCATCTGTGACTACGTCTTTGGCCTCCTTTGCGAGAACTTTAGCTGCCAGCAGCGAAAAAAGAAGTTCATGGCCGGAGACGTGAAGGATTTCCATAACATGTCATCACGACAATGTCTCAGCTTTACCCATCTGTCACCATCGAGAGGTCCTATCAATCCATGATGGTAAAGAAGGTCTTTAGGGATGATAGGACGTCAGTCTATGACCTTCATTCAACCCAGGAGGAGGACGAAGGAGCTTGAGGACGAGAATGAAGGTATCTTTTTATAGACATCCTGACACCTATCCCACCTGACTCCCTCCTTGGTCATTTTTCTCCGATTCCCCAACACTTTCACTGGAATGTTTCTCACAGTTCCTGCCGTGACCCTGAATGAAGTCGAGGTCATATTCCTGATCTCAGCCACCGCCATTTCATCTGCAAGTGATGTCATACCTGTCTACTGCGATGGCCCACAGCATACCCGATGACGTTGCTGTTCCTACGTCTCTTGCCAAACCCGTAGCCAGTGTCGCTATGAATGACACGTTCGTGTCTTCTGTCAGTTCCGTCCCCATGTCTAGTGTTGATCTTATACCCATTTCCTCTGCCGTGCACATAGCCATACACAGCACGAGAGCCATATCTAAGTCCTGGCGCGTAGCCACCACTGTTCCCGGGACCTCTAACATGACCATATCCTCTACTGGAGGTTCCATCATGTTCATTCGTGCCACCAGGCTCGTGTCTCTGCTCGTAAGAAGTGGGAAATGAATTACTAGCAACACCTTCGCGTTCGGAGTCGTACACTTCGTCATTTACTTTACCGGTACTGTGGTCGTATTCTTCCCTGTAAATACCACCATGTCCTATGGTGTTACCATACCCTGAGTCGCCACCATGTCTGGCGATGCTCCTGGGCACGTGTACTTTACCATAGCCAGCAATGATTCCTTTCCAGTATCCTCCACAGCTGTAGCCATCGTGTGTATGGCTATGTCTCTGTCCTCCACCATAGCCATCGCCATGCCCATTTCCAATACCGTAACTGCCAATAACTCCTTTCCAGTAGCCGCCACAGCTGTAACCACTTTGACCCTGATGAACTGGCACATGTCCTTCGTAAAGACCCATACCATTAGCCACTCCGTGATCATTGCCACGCTTGTCGCTATGGTGATTCAAATGGTCATAGCCTTTACCATACTCAGTCTTATGGCTGTGACCAACATCATTTCCGTATCTGTCATCATATACGGTGCTATGACTATAACCAAAACCTTCAGCATACCTATTGTTCTCGTACATATCACTATGCCTCTTGCCGTAGTTGCTGCCTCGTCCATTACCGTGACTGTCATCACCATGATCTCTGCCATAGTTTCCGCCACTGCCATCAAGAGCGAGTCCTGGTGCAAGACCGGTGCCATGTCCATCACCGTCTTGGTTCGTATATCTTCCTCCTCGTAAACTGGTATAGCCAATGACTTGGTCCCTGTGACCGTAGGGCTCTTTGCGTCCATAGCCATGGGTATGGGCATGGACCACGTGTCCTGAAGCATAATCGTTCCCATGTCCTTCATGATAACCGTCAGATGTAGAACGTCCCCCGTTTTCTTCCTTGATGTAGCCTTCGTTAAATCGTTGGCCATATTCTCCTGCATAGCCAACGCTGCTGTCTGTGACCCAGTCACCCCCGTGTCCTGTGCCCTGTCCAAGCAGGTGGTACACATGTCCTGCGCTACGATCAGCTTGGATCAGACAGCTCAGGAGGGCTGCCGCTGGCACCAGTCTGATCAGAACATTCTGAAAATAAGAGAAAATGTGAGAGAAGTTATCAGAAAGTATCGCCACATTATCTCAAACTCACATACCATCACTGGTTCATTCATACCCTCAACTCTTACCGTAAAACCTTCTCAGTCAATAAAGATAAGATTAACCAAGATTATCAAGTATAGTGAAGATTACGACGAAATAAGAGGTCAGCATTGTTTCAGATTACGTTAAACATTTTGTATATATTTTTCTGCGTATTGGAACAATATTTCCCTCTAATTACTTTAAAGACTAGTAATATTTCTTTATTATTCATCTTTCTTTCCACTTTTGAGATTTGTAATATTCCTGGATATATGTGTGTGTGTGTGTGTGTGTGTGTCTGTGTGTGTGTGTGTGTGTGAGTGTGTGTGTGTGTGTGTGTGTGTGTGTAAAACTCATTGTTAGCAATAACGCAAACATAAATTTTCTTTTATCGTGCGAGAAATTACAGAGACCAGATTGAAGTGTGTTTTGCCTCTCACGGCTACATGGCTCAGGCGGAAATGACAGATAAGAGCGCAGCATTACTGGCAGTAATGTCACACTTGCCCAGCCGTTTCCTCAAACAATTGTTACCTTCACTGCCTTGAACTGTTATACGTACAAGCGTTCCTGTACTCAAGCGCGTGCACTCAGACTTATCATACATACGGACCGGATAAACAAACACACAGAAATATTATTAATTACTCGTAAATGCATAATCAGACAGGCAATCGAGCACAGGGACACATCATATTGCAATTAAAGATCCTGAGATTTTACATGAAAAAATGATCAATGCATAGCCATCATGGGAATATAACCGTGCCACGAACACGTCCTCCGTGTTAAGGACAATCGAGCAAAGAAGATGTCCGTGCTAAGAGCTATTTTCATATTTTTCTGTATACACGATCATTTTGATTTAAATCCAGGTGTTTTGTTGAATATCAAGTACAATCGATGTGTCAAATTCACACACATTCGCTCTGGAATTCTTTCATGGAACTCCTGCAGTTTTGTGGCCGTGTTCCGATCAGTAGCATGAGAATGATGGCCTCTTTTGGCTAGAGAAACTCTTTCTGACGAAACTGTTCTCCCTTTCGTCAAGCGACAACAATATAACCTCGTGGAAAGCGTGTTGACTCCCCACACGCGATACAGATATCTTTTACGCATCTGCGTTTATATGTAAACAGTTTTACAGAACACTCACTCCAAGTTTCAAAGATTTGTTTCTTTAGATGATTTCCAGTCTTGGGTTCCGAAAGGAATCTACTAAAGTGAAACGATACTTTTCCAAGCCTTCTGAAATGAGGCCAGTCAAGCACACCTTATATTCGTAAGCACATACTAGAACATCACCGGGATGGCACTCCAGCACCTCCTACCACGAATGGATAATACGTAATTTGCTTCGCCTCCCGGGTCACTCACAATGGCGGCTTCGTCAGAATACCTTTGCACACTCAAGCGAGCATATTGCGTATGCCTGAAGTCCCCCATTAGTCGTTAAGGTCAGGCCTACGTACCATGGTTGGCAGTGACCTCTCGCTGCACTGTCAACAACCGGACTCCTCCTGGCGCCACGGACTCGTGCGCCTCTTATAGCCTATGTCTGGTTCCGCCTCACTGCTGCTTGAAGACGTCAGGTACTGAGCATATTCTTTCCTGGCTGAGTGAAGAAAGCGGGTCCGGCATTCTTACTTTCTGATTCTTCCTACGTGTCCGCGTCCCTCCCTCACTCTCTCTCTGTGAGTTAACGATCTACACTTCTTTAAACGCCTCTCTCGTGTACGAAAAGAAAAAAAAAAACAATAGTTTTAGCCACGCTTTGGATATAAAAAGAAAAAAAGAATTGATAAAGCAAAGGTCAAAACGGGTGTGGCGGTTCCAGAAGCAAAGAGGACATGAGACAATGGCCCACGTCACACACACACACACGCACAAGCGAACATCCCGGTCGCCCACAATAGCAAATCCATAAAAAGCCGAACGGAACCAGAGACCCAACGAATCCTGACCATCTTCCATGTTCTTCTCTTCCTCTACACTACTGCTTAGTGTTTAAAGCTAACAGAATGTATGTTAATGTTAAATCTAATATCAGACAAATACTTCAGGCAAGCTTTAGAGATGTGAGAGCAGTACTTCATACACGGGCTAGTCAGTCCTGTGTATTGTAGAAGCCACTGCTCAGAAGTTATATATGATAGGTAGGTAGGTAGAGAGAGAGAGAGAGAGAGAGAGAGAGAGAGAGAATGATAGTCAAATCTACGATGATATGGGATGTTTACATTACGTCGGTAATAACACAGTCGGGGGTTTTTTGTTTACTTTTATTTCCAAATTCATTATCATAAATTAATTCTGTTTACATGACTTTTTTTTTTACAAACATTATTTGTTTTTCTTTAGTTATATATGAAAAATTCCTTCTTCTTGTACTCGACTTTCGTCCAGGGAAGCGTATCAGCGACGCGAGAGAATTCAGATGATCATTTTCCGTGCCCGTAGCCACCACCACCATGTCCGCCGTGGCCATAGCCAACAATGTGGCCACCACCATGTCCTCCATAGCCACCACCATGTCCTCCATGTCCACCATGACCACCATGCCCTCCATAACCACCACCATGTCCGAGGTTGAAATGGATGGTGGCTTTACCACCGGAATATCCACCTCCATGTCCACCGCCATAGCCACCTCCGTGTCCACCGCCATAACCTCCTCCGTGTCCACCACCATAACCACCCCCGTGTCCACCACCATAACCACCTCCGTGTCCGCCTCCATATCCACCTCCGTGTCCACCACCATATCCACCTCCGTGTCCACCACCGTGGCCAACAATAAATCCACCTCCGTGTCCACCTCCGTGTCCACCTCCGAATCCACCACCATGTCCACCGCCGTATCCACCGCCGCCGTGTCCACCACCGCCGTGTCCACCACCGCCGTGTCCACCGTCGCCGTGTCCACCATCAGGTGCAGACATGGTGAAGGCTACCAAGCCTGCCAGGCCCGCTAAGAAGAGAACGTATTTCTGAAAGCAATTTGGGAAACATTAGACAGTAACAGAGGAATGTACATTATAAATCAACACAACCAAATCAAGACCTCTAACGTCAGTATATATATATATATATATATATATATATATATATATATGGCTATGACATTTAACTGAAAATCACATTCATTTCACTGATCGTAATGATTCCTTTAGTAAAGGAGTTTCAATGCAAGGAAGTTACTTCTCCGGGCGTATCGTTTGCTGGTTTGTTTGATATACGTTCTCGATTCGACTCACATCGGAAAGCAAGCATTCATGTCCGCCCTTCTGACTTTAAAACATGAAAATAACCATCGGTGGAGGGTTGCAATGGATGCGATGGAGTGAAAAACCTTTTGTAAATAAAAGAAAAAAAGATATTACTCTCGGGTAACCACTCTTAAATGTCTTCCAGGATATTATATATGATGATATATTCTCTTCCTTGTAAATCTACTTTGAGTGCCGAGCTGTGGTCTTGGGTAGAAGGCTTTTTTTAAGGGGATCACAGAAGGTACCAAGGCTCCAGTTGGTCTTACCATTATGGTGCTTGTGACAACAGCTGCTTCTCAGGTGTCAACGAGGTGACTGCTGGCCCTAGACTCCGGCTCCAACCTTTTATAGTAGTCAACCGCAACGCATCCTTGATATTGACCCTTCGGCTAAAAACGGCTGTGGCCAGAGTTTGTCATTGACATTTTATCATAGCATTTTCTCTTGGGGAAAAAGCTAAGAATGGCTGCTTAATCAACAATGCAAGAAACCCTTGCTCAGAGAGGAGAAAGTCTAAACGAAACGTTAGTAATTTAAGTGCTAAATATATCATCATATAATATTCCTAACGCATATCAACCAAAAGAATCACTTTCGCAAGGTAAGTCTAATTATGTGAGTGTCCTTCTAGCTGCATAGCAGTGTCTGTTACTGAACCAAAGAAGGCTGTTACAGCTGTATAGTCCTTATCTGGTGACAAAGAACAACATGTTCATAAATCAGTATATAAGCATAATATGCTCAGTGAGCTACTCCTCACTCAAGCGACAGACAACTGCTAAAAGTCTCTCCTTTTTGTTACGTGTTTCTTTGTACTTGAACTACTAACTGACAGGGGCCCCAGCATTCGATCTACCTTCCTCGTAAATGACTCTCTGTAAAGTAGGTATGGATTCTGTGACTAATATATCTACGCTTTTCTCATGACGCAAAGTGAATCATCATTAAACTTAATACAATATGAAGAGCTCATAAGAAATCTTGAAGAACTGCATTTTAACATCACAAAACAGAAAACCAAAAAGATGTTATACGTAAAGGGGCGTATTTCGTTTTAATCATTAGTAATGACGTAACTTACGGGGACCACATAGAAGGGCTATACAGGAGTAGTTGGAATCGAACCGCCAAAGCGGTAAGGAATTTTAGAAAACTGGTTCCCAGGTGCCACACCCTTTAAAAGTTTCTGCACGTCACTATGTCGTATACCATTATCTGTGTACTCCCACAGTGTTACGGGTAAAGGCACGTCACATCACCAGGTCATGTGCGGTGTTAGTAGAGTTACCGCGATAGAGTGTATCATAGAGAATTGTTGAGTTCTCTCTCTCTCTCTCGCCTCCGCACTAGGCAGGTTTCTACTGGCTGTTCAGGCGCCTCTTAAAACCATCCAGTCTTATTGTACATAACCTAATGTTTAGCAGTACATGTGTATAGACTGTACTAGTTCATACATGCAGGATGATGACCTACATATTATCATGCTTCTGACTGTATAACAATATTTTAGCAGATCTCTGTGTGATATATTTATTCTATATCATTTATTTATATATAAATCTATGAATTGATTGTTTTTTCATTATCAAAGTTAACTTTACAATTAGTAATACTATCACACTTAATATTATATCATTATCATCATTATTCCAAACACTATCGTGAAAATTGTTGGAATTACTTTATAATTTTGCTATTTTTACATCATAACTATTTATCTTCACAACTATTATTGATGAATTTGGCGGAAGAGTAAACAGGAAGCGATCTAGTATAAGAAACTGTGCATAGCAGATATATGTATCACGTGATGTTTGCAGTTCCATAAATATATCATATACCGAACCACGTTAGCATATTCTAACATTTGCAAAATAAGAGTTTGTCACAAGTCAGCAGGCAGACAATATATATAATTGTCACTATTTTTTTTTTATATATTTGCTTGACTAGTTTCAATATATATATATATATATATATATATATATATATATATATATATATATATATATATATATATATATGACCATTAACGTTTTTGTACATCCTGTAGTCTAGGAGCGGGCAACATACTATCCATGATCCACATCCAGCCTGCTATTCATCATGTTTAGCAGTTTTCAAAACTAAAGCCTTTTCGCTCCTAGAATGGACTAGATAAGCTGGTCTTGTTTGAATATTTGTGTAGGAATTAGGATGCCAACCCTGTCATACGCTTTTTCTCGAGCCATGAATATCACATACAAATCTGTTTATGGTTTTCTAACTATTCCTCACATAAATCTTTTAAAGCAGACAACCTGGTCTACACACACACACACACACACACACACACACACACACACATAGCCCATACCACTCCTGAAGCAACATGACTCTTAGCTAGTCTGATGGTCAGTGTTTGCTACCGTTCTCTCAATTGCTAGCTACTCTCCTGTACACCTTATCAGGAACACAGAGACCTACAAACCTCTCTGAAAGGGCTCTCGTAGCTTCAGGGTTGCGTAGATCTCACGGTGGAGCATGGTAAGGTGGCCCCACTCTGGGACGGGAAGGTCTTCGGAGACATTATACATTTTTTCGTCCCCCTGACGACGATAGAGACTCGTCCAAGGTGACGTCTTGCTCGTGGTGTTGCCACTTGCAGGTGACGACCCTTAATATATATATATATATATATATATATATATATATATATATATATATATGCGTGTGTGTGTGTGTACTCTTATTCTTAGCCAATTCAAGATTCTAAAGGATTCTAAAGGTAATAACATAAAGGAATGAATATTCGATTTTATTTTCAAATTGATTTGAGCTTCATAGATTGGTATAATTGCATGGTCGCGTTCCTAAGCGTTTAGTTGTGTCCGTATATAAAGGAAGAATCCCTCTTCGTCAGGATGACCAGGAGTCGAGGGAATGTCCCCTGTGATGGAAGATTAATCTGGGATGATTATTTTCCATATCCATAGCCGCCACCATATCCACCGTGGCCACCACCACCACCACCACCACCATGTCCACCATGGCCATGACCAGAAGAAAATCCATAACTATGTCCTCCGTAGCCGTGGTTGAAGTTGATATAGGCTATGCCACCGGCGTATCCACCGCCATGTCCACCTCCGTATCCACCACCGAAGCCGCCACCATGTCCACCTCCGTATCCACCACCGAAGCCGCCACCATGTCCACCTCCGTATCCACCACCGAAGCCGCCACCGTGTCCACCGTGTCCGCTGTGTCCACCAACGAAGCTGCCACCGTTTCCACCACCAGAAGCAGCCATGGTTGAGGCAACCAGGCCTGTCAGCCCTACTAGAAACAGGACGTATTTCTGCAAGAGATTTGGAAAACATTATATAGGCGTAAACAAATATATGTACATTATATATTACCACATATATAATCAAGATCCTATATTGTCTAGCAAGATGAAGATTACTTTACAAGGAATCAGTACTTCTAGAATTCCATGTACAGACCTAAGCAAATATTTACATTTAGTACTACCGTACAACCAAAAGCCCCTCTTATGGAGCAACTGTCGCATTGAGATTGCATTCCTTGCAGGAACATTTCTGTTCGTAAAGAAGGAGCTTCTTTTTTTGTCAGAGGCTTGCAATATATATGTCCAATGATGTGACTTAGCAGTGACAAACCCTTTGGATACAAGTGACATATTGCTTTTGGATGAGGACTGCCAAAGTCTGGGGAGTTTGAATGGGAACTCTGCTTGCACAAACGTTACACTGAGTGCTTATGTTTTCTTCCAGTACAGTGTATTACGTGTAAGCGTCATGCTCTGGACATTAGCATAATAGTAAGAGGAACCAGGAGGTCCCAGCAGATCCCAGTAGGCCTCACCATTGTGCTTGTGACGACAGCTGCTTCGGTGTCAGCGAGGTGACTGCTGGCCTCACACTTCGGCTCTAGCTTTTTATAGCAGTCCACAGTGCATCCTTGATATTGACCGTTAGCTTGAGTATGTCTTCAGCTTCGTCACCGACATATTTTCAAAGATTCTTTTTTCTCCCGAGAGAAGCTGAGATGATTGCTTTATCGCCTTTGCATGACCCAAACACCTTCAAGAGAGACAGTTTGGTCGAAAAATACTTAATGCAGCTTCTATCATCATTATAGCATGATCCTTATGCACACCACTAAAGAACCGCTCTTTGGACGGTGAAGCAAATTATAACCACATCCTGCCAGCTGAAGTTTTGTGTCTGTCAACAGAAAGAAGAACAGTTGGTTTAGCTGCATCCATCTCGTGTGATGATTAATAAAGTTGTTTCCCATACTAAGTCACCTCACAAATACCGAGTGCATCTGTTTAATAGTTTATCCGTACTTAATCTTCTACCAGTTAAGCTCCAACACATTATAACCCAGTGGGTCATATCTATCTTCTCTATCAAAGATGCTACAGCTTTGAAAAAGATGAGAATTGCTATGAATATTTCATTTGTTTACATATAAATTTGGACTCAAATGTGCAGCAGATATGTTTGCGCAAGCATCGTATTCCTTTGGTTTGTAGTGCCTAGATTTATGAAAATTGAATTGACTACGATAAATATAGTTTTTAAGAAATCTTGGTGATTGAATATATGATCACTTTGCAAATTTAGATGAAAGTTATCCATAAACCATAATATTTTGTAGTGTAAATCAGATGTGACGTAACAAACACACACACACACACACACACACACACACACACACACACACACACACACATACATACACATACACACACACAGACAACACTGAGAGTGTCTATATAGAGTTGCATTTGAATAGTTGCAGCGCTGAGGAATTTTAGAAACTTGGGTCCCAGCGGTAGAGTGACACACCCTTACGTAGTTTCTGCATGTCAGCATATCGTGCGTCATTACCTGTCACTGGCATATTATGCAGTTTCACGGTTAAGGGCATGTTGGGAGAGTTACGGCACTGGAACGTGTCAGTAATGTTCGGATCAGCCTTGCCTTCACAGCCGGCAAGTTACTGGAAATCTATGCCAGTCTGTTCAGCCGTCACTTCCCAATACCCAGCATTGTACAGCAATATAGCTGGCTTCCTCTCTGTTCTATGAACAGATGATCCAGTCTGTCTTCTGCCTTTAAACACGCCGAGGCAATTGCTAAACGCACAGCAACTAACTTCCTTTAAAACCTGCCAATAATTCATCATTTCCCTTAGCAGGATGGAAACTTATGGCTAAAGGGTTGATATATTTTCTAAGAAATATGTTCTTGTTAAGTGGGAAGGTTTTGTTGACAATATGGGAAATATGAAAAGGAAAACTGGAGGGGGTGAGTACTTATACCACCGATCAATGCCATTCCACCGTTCTCTGACGCAAAACATCAATGGTTTGTTGTGGTAAAAGCGTTTTCTCAGTGTTATTTGGCTAAATGGTTGAGTGGCTTCATTCTCTACATGCAATCGTTGGTTCATCCAGTCACACTGAAGACTCTGATGAAAGATCATCTGATTGCAGACTATTGGGTAAATTAGCTGAATTTCAAGATCTTTCGGTAAATATGTACAACATATGTCCGTTTACTAAATCATGTGCAAAAGCTATTTTCTATCCTTCATAAATGAATTGTACAGCTTTACGTTTGGGTGCAGTATGGAAAGTGTACTCTCACCACTGTCAACAAAGCTAGACTTGGAATATTTTGAGTTTAACATTCTGTCTCAAAGCAAACCTCGATACATTACAGGTAGGAAAATGTAAACTAATTTTGTTAGCAGTTGGTCAAACTGTTCGGAACTTGGCGTATGTGAACGAGAGTATATATAGCTAAGAAAACTTGGTTATGCTTAGTTATGCTTTGTTAGTGATAATCAGTGTGGACCAGAGTAATGCCTCAATTTCATATATCACATTGGTTCTTTTAAAGGAAAATTGCAGAATCCATATTCATTGCTTGCACACTCAATACCAGTTTCTCCCAAGTCAAGTGCATTCCAGACCCTACCACCATGGTCGCCATATGATGATTATCTCAAGCACCCCAACCCACCACAGCCCACATCAAACCCACTCCAAACCCTCCCCAGCCCATGTAAGAGGTGAAGTGACCTGTTGCCTGCAAACTATCCTCTGATGCTGCCAAACTTAATCCATTGTATTATATTTTCTCCTAGTGTTAGCCTCCCGAAGAAGGGTCCTAGCTCCAGTCTCCTGAAGAGAGTCCTAGAGTTTGGACAGAAATACAGAACTCCAAGACATATCCTTATATTTCTTCAGTGTGGATTTCATAGTCATGTATAGATGTGAGATAATATTTGTGTAATATAAATGTTAATTATTTGTCATATAACCAATTACAAAAGATATTTTACTTTATGAAGGAAATATGAAATCTACTGCCTCTTTATCTTTTTTATTTCGAGACTGATTTGATATCATAATTAGATTTTGTTTACCGGTTACAATATTTAGCGTTTATTTGTGTCTACATATGAAAAAATTCCTGCGTGCTTCGTCCAGAAGATTGCAATCCTGTGCAACCTTCAACAGCGACGCGAGAGAACTCAGGTGATCACTTTCCATACCCATAGCCACCACTGTGTCCACCATGGCCGAAGCCAACACTGCGGCCACCACCATATCCACCATGTCCGATGTTGAAGCTGACGGAAGATCTGCCACCACCATATCCACCTCCGTATCCACCTCCGTGTCTACCGCCGAAGCCGCCACCAAATCCACCTCCGTGTCTACCGCCGAATCCGCCACCATATCCGCCACCATATCCACCTCCGCGTCCACCACCAAAACCACCAATGAAGCCACCACCACCATATCCAACTCCGTGTCCACTGCCGAAGCCGCCACCGAAGCCGCCGCCGCCACCATATCCACCACTGTGGCCAACAAAGCCACCGGGAGCAGCCATGACGAAGGCAACCAGACTTGCCAGTCCTAAGGAGATGAGAACGAATTTCTGAAAGAAAATGGGGAACCGTTAGAGATCAGCAGGTAATGGAGATTATGACGATGGAATAAGATTCCAAAATGTCGTAAGTTTGAATCTGAACTTTGTTTTGAGCAAGGTACACCGATTTGTCAAGTCTCTGACAGGTGAAACACGACGATATGTGTTGTTTATCTAAGTCCTCATTGACTGTCAAGCTGTGGAAGTTACGCAAAAGACCGAGTGGGAACCAGAAGGTCCCAGGAGGTCCCAGTTGGTCTCACCATTGTGGTAGTGACGACAGCTGCTGCTTCTCGGGTACCAACGAGGTGACTGCTGCCCTCAAACCCCAGCTGCAGTCTTTTATAGCAAGCTGGAACGCATCCTTGATATTGACCTCTCGGTTGAAAATGTATCGAGCCAGACTTTCTCATTGGTCATTAGTATTTCTCAGCTTTTTTTTTTCACCGTCGAGAGAACCTGAAATGATTACTAAATCGACATTACATGACACCAATACACCGTCAACAAAAAGTACAGTTGAAATATATATATATATATATATATATATATATATATTTTTTTTTTTTT
>JAYMFT010016925.1:0-16614 GCA_038088735.1 Panulirus argus | reverse complement strand
AAAAAAAAAATATATATATATATATATATATATATATATATATATATATATATATATATATATATATATAACTGAGAAACCGTCTCTACAATTGTTTTACTCAGAGTACAGAGTATGATATCAATAAACATCGGATAAAAAGTAAATGGTATATCGTGTATTAGCGAAACATCCTGCTCAGGCGGTGGACACCGTTGCCATGGTGACAGTGTTTATTCACAAACAACGAATGTGGGACCTGTTGCGTCAAGCAAGGCGGCTCGCGGGTAAACCCTTCACCACCGTTGCCACTCACCACCCGATTACTATGTAAACTGCTGGTGTACCGCAAACTTACGGGAGGCAGTGTATACATTACAGTGATCTGATTAGACAGACTACCAACGTTCTGGCTCCGACACACGACAACTCCGCCAGATAGTAATGGGGAATCGATCATCGACCTAGCGAGTTCAAATTGCCTCTCTCCAACACACTTTTAGCGTGATCCGTCTGGCCACCATAGCCGAGGGTCGAACCGTTG
This sequence comes from Panulirus argus, assembly GCA_038088735.1. Classification (NCBI taxonomy): domain Eukaryota; kingdom Metazoa; phylum Arthropoda; class Malacostraca; order Decapoda; family Palinuridae; genus Panulirus; species Panulirus argus. The sequence continues at coordinate 16,091 of JAYMFT010016925.1, read as the reverse complement.
TGCTAAAGGGTTCTAAATCAGCCAAAACACATCCTATCTTACGATATCTGGTTGGTGACAATGGTCGCGCAACGCGACCCATGGCACCTCTAACAACCGCTCTGCCAGTGTGGCTGACGCGCTGTACTTCATCATTTATTGAGCTCTAATTACTGTGTGGCGAATATCACAAAGTACAACGCCCTGTTATTTCCAGTGCGGCCTGAAAACTTGATGTTTATGCGTGCAATTACCTATCTGTACTGTATGAGGAAGGAAGTTCTACACTCGTAGGGCCCCCATCTCGAACTATTTCTGGAACCATACAATTTATCAAACTTCTGTATGTTGTCTGCATTTACTGTTTCTTCATTTAGTTTAATCCATTCATCCACAGTTTATACTATAAAAGTACGTAGTCATTTCTTTCTTTTTTTTCAAATTCCTGGCTTGATTCCATACTAATGTCCTCTGGTTGCTCAATGCCTACATCTTTCGTATATATGCTCACCGTTTACGCCATTGATCTGTCTTAAAAAGTTGTAATCTGGTCACCCGTCACTATTCTCTCTTCCATGGTGGGCAAATCTAAGGCCTCTAGCCTTTCCCTATAACTCAGATCTCTTTAATTCTGTTACGACCTTTTTGCCCTACTCTAGACCTTCTCTATTTGTTCTCTGTGCTCCTTCAGGTGCGGTGACCAACCTGAGAAGCGTATCCTGGTTTAAGCCTTGTGTAGGAAGTGAACAGCTTGCTGAAAATTTCCTTATCCATGAACCTGCATGCAATTAAATTTGGCAGCAGGTAACTGGCCTCCTTAACTATTCTCCTAATGATTTGAGCAACTCAGGCGAAATGTTGGGAACAACGTCGACTCCGAAATCTCTCTTACACTACAGATTCCTGCAGCTTATTTCCCTTTAGAAAATATCCATACTGAGGCCTTCTTTCCCTGTGGCCGATACTCACTACTCTACATTAACTCGGGTAAAATTTTATCAACCAAGTATCAGACCAGCTTTGGAGGTTGTTTAGGCCCCCTTGTGAGTTGGGGCAATCCTCCTCGCTTTTTACTTTCCTCATGACCTTCGCGTCATCTGCAAACATATTCTGGTACGAGCACATACCTCCTACCAAGTCTATAACGCTGATTAAGAAGAGTAATGGTCCCAGAAAAGAACCCTGCGGCACTCCACCAGTGACCTGAACTAATTTCGGGAAGGCTCAACCGACATACGTCAAAACTGCAGAACGTGCTCTCCCCTTAATGTACAAATACATAATTACACATACAAACACAATTACTGTTCTGCACCATAAATAAATGAACAAGAGGCAACTCATATGTCCAGCGGGCAGAGGTTTTGTCAATTATTTCATTTTCATTAGACACAGTTCAACTAAAACACAGTGAGACAAACAGACTGTTAATGAAACAGGGGGAGTATAGTAGGATAAAAAAGAAAGGTGTTAAAACAAGGAATGGAGACGGGGAGAAATGAAGAACAGGAGGAATAAAGAAGCAAGACAAAGCGAAAGGGATTAAGGGAGAGGATAAAAAAAAAAATAAGAAAGGGCAACACGGTAGGCTAATTTAAGCATCGGTCACACAAGGGTCCACCACACCACACCACACTCTCGCTTGACTGCCCGGGACCATAACACAAGCAACAGTCAGATTGATTTTGTGGTAAGATATGCCGCGTGATGTTGCCACTGAGAGGGGAGTGGTGCTAACATAATACCGTAGCACGCCATATGTTTTCCTACCACCCGACATCTGTATGATATATCATTTAAGAATTCCACCATCCAAAATATTCTAAAATGATCTCTCTCTCTCTCATGGTATGCAGCAGATGGCAGGCAGCCACCGACCAGGGAGGTATTACAACTGGGTATTGGTAGGATAAGTGACGGCGGCACAGTGGGCCAGCACTTCAGTGGCTGTCAAGTGTAACTCCTCTGGCCTAGGTCGCTCTCTTCTTTATGCCTCTCCCACGCGTGGGCTGCTGGCATTCAATCCACAAGCACGAAATTTCTCCATCACATACGTCACACTTAACAAATAACACACGATTCGTTCTTTCGTAACTCCATATTTCCCTGCGATGAGCGATAGGCGCTGGCTCTGCCTCTCAGCCAAATCTTGATCTAAAGACTCGTAAGTTATCTGTCTCCGAGGAACTGTCAAGGTTTATTTCATCCATTATCTAAAGAAACATCATATTACAGCAGTATTCCCTTTTTTCCTGGCGTGTGCGTTACCGGCCGCGTGAACCAGTGGGCCTCAAGTGTACGCTGTTCCTGGGGTCGCGCGGCCGACCTTTAACAAGATCCGGGCGTTGGCCACGGCCGGCCCAGTGTGGGTTGAGGAAGCACAAAACTGGCAGCGGCCTCGCCCTCGCCACACCCGTTTCTCAAACATAACAAAAGCTACAGCGACGCGGTGCTGTCACCAAGAGCAAAATTCAAGACAGCGTAGGGATGCGACACTGCAGTGAACCCATCACCATGTCTTACGGTTCTATAAATACTAACTTATGACGCTGAATAATCTAACAGCAGCAGCATTTAAAAATTCTTCACCTTTTTTATGTTAGCTGAGTCGGCACGGGCAACTGACGCCCTAATCAAGACCATCTCATTAACACTATATATACATATATACCCTGGCCTGAGCCGGGTACCCATTTTATCGACCATCTCTTTAAGGTGGATGAACAGCTGGGATGACTGTGGACCGCCTGCCGCACACAGGATTCGAACCTTTACGTTCTACCCTGGGCGGTCCGTGAATGCGTCATGGTCAGCAACGCTGACCATAACTGGATGAATCTATTCCTTTCACGTACTATACACACAAGTCCACACTGCGCATCTAAATACTGGATGATCTACACTAAAATATTTAGAGGCGGACATGATGTGACCTTATCTCTCGTATACGAATCTACTTCCGCTACAGCGATGCCAGCTTACATAGGCATACGTGCAGAGGATTCTATCCGGGCAGGTCCGACAACGGTAGCAATATGAAACTCCGGAGTTTCAGGCACCACTTTAGTTTCCTATTCCTCCAAGCAATGAGTCACAACCAAGCCTCCCTGAGAAGGCAAACTTTGATATAAAACCTCACACAGCTGGTTCATTGTTGGTTTGCACTGTTTTGGCAAACATTGTTTTCGCTATGAGAACTTAGAACAGACCTACGTGGTACACCCATGAAGATATTTTGGTGTAATATGCATCTGTATGGCGCCGCTACACACCTGAACGGGTCAACAATCTTCGGTATTGTGAAGATGGCTACACACCCCTGTGGCTGCAATTTTCTCCCGTGTTATTACGACGACCGCCACAAATCCATACGGAAGCAAGGGCCTTCCGCATCACCGGTCTGGGAAATCATATGACAAGTCAGCAGCGAGATAAGTTAGAAGGCAAGGGGCTGTGTTGTACCCCGAGAAGCCGCCATAACACTACAAGCACGACATAGCGTGCGCTGCGGCTCGCCAGTTAACAATTTTGTCCCCCCCCCCCCCACCATCCACGCAGTCCGCTAAGCTTGATACCACGTACGAGCATGCCAATTAATTCTAATCACTGGTCCAACTCCCTGACAAATGTATGAACCAATCTTTCCAGACGGAAGCCTACAGTCCCTGCATGTCGTCAACCCCAAGGTGAAAATATTACCCTGAAAACACTGACAGAGTTTACTATAGAAACGATAGCCTCGTCCATACTGTATTAATTTGGCATTCAAAATTTAACAAGATGTCTTTACGTATCATAAGGCCGGTATGCGACACTAGGTCCTAATGTCTTACTATCGTTAAAAAACTTTGAAGTGTCTGGTCTTAATCTCATCGCTAGCATTCAGCAATCCATCTAAACTCTCGAGAACTATTGACGTAAAAGATTGTTTTACCCTGTTATCATGACAACCTCCGTGAGCTTTCCACAACTAGTGCTGCTTTGCAAGTTTCGGTAATAATATCTTTAAGAACAATGGGCATGAACCAACCCTTCCCCAGATGCAAGACGGTGTTTACTAAGTGGCCAGTGGAACCTTGCGTGCTGCCTACCACTGCTTGACATAATGACCGGTTTGCCTCCTTTCGAACCCAAATAATTTTCGCCCACTCACGCACACATCGGCCAATAAATACTTACGTGACCACAAGCATACATACGCTCGTTGTTGGGCCTGCATAAAAGGGTAATATTGAATAAATTTCTCGAAGGTTGTATGACTTTTTCTTCAGCGTGTTTGTGTTCCGGAGTTGTTTATTTGCAATCTGAGTGCGGTCTAAAATATATAAATCGAAAATGGACGCCATCCAAACGGTCCAAGCGGTCAGAAATGGCTCACTATGTAATGAAATACGGTTGGGTCCTCCCGTAGAGTTAATTAGGTTAACACGCTCAGCGGCGTCACACAACCCCATCCTTTCTCCCTCTTGCATTAATGACTGATGATGAAATTCCTCACCCACAAGCTTAAAACCATGGAAGTTCATCTTAATGATGTGTCTCAGATAACCTAGACGTCTGTGAGGAGACGAAGGAAGTTCAAATACATCAAATATAATGATAAATCTCCCAGATGCTGTAACCTTCCGCGTCGACTTTTCTAAAGAATGCAGTTACTTTTCGCACTTCTTCCAAAGTACTTATGTAATATCTGACCAAGCTTAACTTCTTGAACACGACGGGTCGATCCCTGAGCACGATAATACGACTCTTAAGTAGGACGATTCAACCCTTGGGTACATGGCGATACAACTTCCTAAAAAAAAGAGAAAAAAAAATGTGCTTCTTCTTAACTCAGCAAGCAAAATTCTTATCGTAAATCAATCTATTATTCGTTAGGCCATCAGGGAAGATACTTATCGTAAATCAATGAATGATCTGAAAGGGAGTTCTCCGCTATCATCTAAGTTTCTGTATGCTCTTCCTCCTACACAAGTATGTGACTGTTTACATTTCAAGCACAAGGGGTTCAGTTTTTGTCCTAAAAATGTCAGTCAACATGCTCTCCTAAGGAGGAATACGGTAACAAGTGTAGCGTCATTTCCCAGCGACACTATACAAACACCCACCACAATCTCTCGGAAAGGATACAAGGGTATCCTCCCTAAGGGACGTCATGTGACCTTCGCTAACCACTCAGGTCATAGGTAATGTCCTCTTGTAAGGGAGATGATCCTAACCCTCAAAACACAAACCTCCCTTCACTCCACCATCATCACTCGCGGCGAGGTGTGGCCCTGACGGCACATAAATACCCGTGCATCAGTCAGGCTGGTATTGACCATGTGACTCCTGACTCACTTATTCTCTCCAACAAGAGACCCGTGAAGGCTTCACCATCGGTTCCCCTCCCTCACCGTTGACAGTGGGCCACGAAGGGCAACGCTAACACTCATTTGATAAAGTCGTTTCTATGGTACCCTAGCTATGCCTCTTCCCTTCAGAGCACCAGGACGAGTTTGGCAAAACCGGACTTTCCGAGCTACGTAATCTCGGTGACCTTTCTGCTGAACCGGCAACAAAGCCACGGGACCCCGGCACACCACTCATCCCGTCAACTGCACTTCGAGACGCAGGCAAAGACGCACCTGCCCCTGCACTAGCGCCAGGGAACACCCCCTGCCTCGTCCTCTCCTGCATCATCTCAACTCAGCTTACCCCTCCTTCTTAATCCTACACCACCTGCGGCAGTTAGCCCTGCAACACATCACCTTTTTATTTGCCTAATGAGGCCCTAATGTTGTTGCCCGTGCTGCCTGACCCCTCTCACTCCATCGCCACCTCAGACAAGGGAGACTTCACAACAATACATTCCTGAGCAGGAGGGTGCGTGACCGAGAAGCACTCGACCTTTACCGTCCTCGCCCACCAAGGAGGTGATGAGCTTCAGCCCCAAAATGGATATCACCTCCCCCCTTCCCTATCCTCCCAATCTCCCTTCACCTGCCTCCACCCTCCCCAATCAACTCTCACTTCCCCGTCACCCTCCCCACTACCTTCCATATTCCTTATCGCCTCACCTTCCCCATTACCTTCCACTCTCCCCAGCCCCTAAGCATCCCCCACCCCTCCCCACTCACCAGTGTTTAACAAACCCCGAGGTATATTGATCCAGCAGGAAGGGAGGGAGCATTACCCCACACACGATTATACCAGTGATAATTAATTACTCTACTGGTTATTAATGTCCCAATATATATTGCTCGTTTAATTACTACCGTCATAACTGCAGCAGTGTTTTTAAGTGACTGGTGCCAGTCATTGTAACATGCGGCTGGTGCCAGTGACTGGCTCATGTGACTGGAGCTAGGAGCAGGTGCCTGTGACTCGTGCTTGAAACTGGTGCCAGTCACTGGTGCGGTGCCTCTGACACCTGTTGGCGTCAGTAACTACGGGGACATCACTGGCATTATGCACAACCGCTCACTCCGCCAGCCACCAACGGACATGTAACTATATTCCTTGCGGACATTATTCCATTTTCTGATAACTCCAGCTCGGGAACCATCAGTGGCTCACGCTGTCCAACTGTACCTACAAAACAGGGCGGGAGGCCATGGCAGGTCAGCCCAGCTGAGAGCCTCACATGACCTGTCTTCTGCCCTCACTACCACTTATAAAACAGAGCGTCAGCCGTGGGCGTAATAAGTGACGCTGGTGCGAGGCTAAGCCCGCTGATGGATTAAGATATTAACAGTGGATGGGTGATGAGGGTGGTGGGACGTGCTTATCGTGAGTACCTCACAGGGGTCGACTCCTAAACCGCTGCTCCACCTCCCGCTCCACAATATACACGTTCCGGGAACGTGACAAGCCGACGGTACCCTTGCCTTTATGAAACTGACTTTGTGTATTAAAGTTTCTTTTTCGCTGGCGAGTCAGATCCATCCGACAGGTCTGCTGGATCCAATCTGCCACCGACATCCCCGTGTCTGTTACGCTTAGATCTCGTCTCCTGTTGACAGACCACAGCCTGTGCTACTGTTATTAGACCCCGCGCGGCGGTGTTTCATCCCCGTGTGGCGCTGTGTTCGATGCCTGTGTCATCGATGTTCGATACGTGGAACCTATAGTCTGCCGATGTGTCAGGTCCTCGTCTACCCACTGTACCAGAAGCCAGCCTGCCGGTCTGTCAGCTACTCGTTTACTGACGTGTTAGCTATGCTAAAATCTCGTTCCCTCGGTGTGCTGGCGACCTGTCTGACGATGCGTTAGATCGCTGTCGTGTCCGTTACAGTGTACCATCCTTGTCTCTGTGAAAATCCCCTCCGCCGTGTTTCAGGTGTGTCACCTGCACCTGCAACACTGCATGCAACACCCTTAAGTTCTTCTGCGATCTCATCGCATGTAACTTTGTCTCTGACCTTACCACACGCTAATGCTTGTGTGACCTCACGACACGCCACTGTCTGTGGGGTCGGGGAGCCGACAGCGTCAGAGAAAGCTGGTCCCCTCCTCCTCCAAAGTCGGCACTTAACTTTGCACTATAGTTTGTTGCCTTCCCTAACAACCTTCCACCCGAGGTCACTGCTGACTGCAGTAGTTTCAACATTTGATTATATTTTGTCAGCAACAATAAAAACAAAAAAATAATAATAATAATAATAAATGTGAGACATATATACAAGGTTGAGAGGTTAACAAGAGTATAAAACTCTCTCTCCGTGTCACACACGCAAATACTATTCGAAACTTTTCAGCCATTGTCCTGTTGCTGTGATTTTCACTCTTGTCAAAGAACTTTTAACCCCTGTTTCATTTTGCCTTAAGCATATTGAATCATCAACGTGGCTTTCTCAAGACGAGACCCTCCTGTGATAATCTTTCCTGTCTTAATGTCTGGCGAGAAAAGTCTCCTCTTAGAGACCACGGGTTGTGACACCGGGGTCTGATTTCATAGCTCCCTTAGTTTAGCATTCCTCCCTCGCTCTCCTCTCCATGTCTAGCTTCCTCTCTAACTAGTTTATCTCCCTAGCTGTCGATAAATCAAACTCTCCTTTTCTCCCTACCACCCACTCTCCCTCTGCCAATAGCTAGACCACGCAATGCGCGGCAAGCCAATGCATCTCATGATAACTCAACCGCTGACAACTGAAGGATAGGCGTTATGATGTCTGTTTCCTTTCCTAAGCTGCCAAGCTCTGGAACTCTTCAAATTCGCGTGTCTTTTCTAAGAGCTACGACTAGATCGTGTTTTAAAAGGAAAGGTTTTTCACATCTTCGAAAATTCTTAGATTAATTCTCATCTGATTTCCTTATTGCTATGTCTATCAAGCCCTTTATTATTTAATTATGGGCTGGCCTTGATGAGAACTTTCATCCGCGACCGTAGCCTTCAAGACAGACAGACACACACACACACACGGAACTAACCTCCTTGGTAGAGATGATGGACTTCTCGGCGAGTCCAGCCACTTGTATGACGCCGGTCTTGGCGTCCTCCCGCAGCTCCAGCGTCCCGCTCGGCTGCAGCAGGTCCCGGATGTTTTCGTTGTAGATCTCCAGGTAAGACATCGATATCTAAGGGGTTGGGGAAAAAACCACAAAAGTGTCTCTTTAGTCCGACCTTATTTCAAACTACCTGGCAGCCGTTTATTTAAGCGCATAATTCATCTCAACGTTTTCTCAATAGCACGAAGCCTAGTCATCTAATTCAATAACCTTTACTAGGATTCTAAGCATAGGCACTTCGGCCATTCTCTTGCGGTTATTACACTAGGAACCCTTGGGGTACGGAGGTGAGTACGACCCTTAAACACGAGAGTGTGACCACTGAATGCAACCGAGGAGTATGAACTCCTGGCCTGTGACCCGAGGTTCGTACCGTCGTGTTGAAGGGTCGTACCGTCGTGCTCAAGGTCCTGATCATATTCCTGATCATGTCTAAGCGTTATGTACATGAGAGAGGACTCCACGTTAGCGTTATATAACACGTTACATCAGGAGTGGCAGAACGGTGGAGACACTGTGGGGTCGAAGGAGGAGGTTGAGATTTGTGAATGTCACGCTTGGAGCGGCAAGGATGCATGGTGGCTGGCCTGATTGCCCCTCTGCCCTATTGGTGAGGAGAATTTCAAAATAATGGTAACACGAACAATAATAGTAAAAATAATAATAATAATAATAATAATAATAATAATAATGACAGTAATAATAATAATAATAATAATAATAATAATAATAATAATAATAATAATAATAATAATAGTAATAATGATAATAACAATGAAAATAATAACAACTACCCTACCACACCCTTACACTCGAAATCCTCCTCCGTCACCCGCTTTCTCAGTACTCTCACCCCGACTCCTCTTGAGCCTTGCCCTCTGCCTGACCCACACGGGAGCCTCACCGCCAATACTCCATATAGAAAATCGCTTCAACATGCTCCCCTCTCGCCCCCTCCGTCGGCAGAGCCTTGTGTACGGAGACCTTATGGGAGCAGGAGGGAGGCGCACTCGGACCGCGAAGGGACAAGTGAGGGGGGTCGTCTTGGTCAAATCAAGAAGGGCCGGCCTTTTTACTCCCCGGTAATGGAAACCATAAATTCCTTGACACGTTTGAGGCTAGGCGGGTGATCTAGCAGACGACGACGTTCATCAACAGCAGTTTTTACGTATTCTTGAACTCGCCCGTGTTTTCGTACAGCTGGATCTACGTTATTGTCTTTATCAAGTGAGGTCATTGTATCTATCAGTCTCCTTCCGCTTTACTTAATTTGAGTGGACCGTGTGCTTCTTGTTCTCTCGCTCTCCCGCAAGACTGTTAATTTCCTCTTACAAATATTTCCACCACACCCCAGATCAGCGCCCTCTCCCCACATGGCAGACCAGCACGCCCCCCACAAGACGGCAGACCAGCGCCCCCTACACCCCCCCCCCCAGCCACTGCTACCCCCTCCGCACTTTTACCAGCGGCATTACACAGCAGTTTACAGCTCATCTGCGGCGGGGAATTTCTAATTTGCCGCACAATGGACCTGGGACAGTATTACGGTGTGGCTACACCAGGGAAGGCCGCCCCCTCCCTCTGACTTGGTGTGTGTGTGTGTGTGTGTGTGGTTTTTGATGTGTCCACTGGTTCCCTTATGTACGTGCTTCCCTTTGTCTTAGCTCGTTCCAGTATTCCTAAACTCTTTTCTTAGAGTAATTCATTCCTCACGTCCCTGTGTCCACTCTCCTCCCCTCACTTCCCGTGACTCCATCTTGGTTTTGGATTCTCTTCTAACCTCAGAGAAGTGGTTTGTGTTAAAAAGGTCGTGGCCCCCTGGAAATCCATATGTTGCATTCATGTCTCCCCTTTACCCTTCCTTCTCCCAAGTGGGCAGATGGAGCGCGTCCTCCCTCACGTCTTTGTAACTTATTCTTTTCAATTCCGGTACTGTTTTTGCTGCAGTTTCATTTACCTTTCTCTCCAGCGATTCAGTGTGGCTCCTCAGGTAAGGAGACCAGACTCTCTTGTATATCACATCTTCGATCGCATAAGCGTATCATCACAAATTTGCCTCTTGTAAGTATTTCTTTTGTTATATACCTTGATACGTAATCCAACCATTCTTGTTCAATTGTTGTAAACTTCACTTACCACGTAAACTGGCGAATTACTTATTCACTGTTGCTCAATCCATGTTGACTCTTTTCTCATTATGTAACCTACAATGTATTTCAATCATCGAGGCCCAGTCCCTGGACCTTTTTGTTATGCACTCTGTGTCCTCTTTTCACAACACCGCCCGCAGGATGGGTAAGAGGGCACAATAAATTCGCCTGCTCCAGCGGCTAAAAGCAAAATAAATCAATCCTACTGTCTATGAAACTGATGACAATTTTGAGGTTAACCCAAAATTTACATTTTAGCTTCATAACCTTCCCTCGCGTGATGGTCGGGTGACAAGTTCGTCCTGATGCTGATGAACTGCCTGTTATTCCCTTTGGCGATACGACTCTTGTGATCTGTTTCCTCTCAGTCTGGTGTGTTTAATCACTCTCCCATCAACATAGCTTTGCATTCTACCAAATTGACTTTCAGCAGCCGTTAGTTCCACCAAAGTCGTCTTTCCTCTATAATTCTACTTCGTTTGGTAAATCATTTGCATAGGGAGAAACAGAAGTGGCCCCAGTACTGTTTGCGTCTTACGGGGAGAAAGTTTTACATTCGTGTTGCCCCGTCTCTTGCCCTTGTATATATGTATCATGTCTTTATTTGTAAGTGTCAATACACAGACACACACACACACACACACATCTACAAAATTACCCTATCGTCTAATTTGTCTGATTAATCAAAAGTATGGTAAGAACAATCCTTATATATACACTAAAAGCGAGGCCGGTACCGTCTTTTCATCCCAGGTGTACACTGAGGACCCGCCAGTGTCATCCTGTGATGACATTACACTTCCTTCCATCATCAACCAGCTCAACAGCAGTACAGACATGTCAACACGGCCTCCTTTTTTATCCTTCACACACGTGCTCTCACGACACCACTCTCTCCTCTCACTCTGTTTTCATGCTCTCCCTACGGCCACACACACACACACACACACACACACATACATACACTCACGAAGGAGAGGGGGTTCCAAAAGGGGCACCAGGCAACCAGCAGGTCCCTCACCATACAGTGAGAGAAGGATCCAGGCCCCATCCAGCAGTATAGGTCAGAATACCTTGTTATAAACTGAGACTTACACCCATGATGGGTAACAGGGCCCGTGGAAGTTTGGGGTTGGGAGGGAAGAGACAGAAGAATAAGGGAGGGGGGGGAAGAAGGAGGGGGAGGTGGGTATCTTCATATATATATAGGAGAGAGAGAGAGAGAGAGAGAGAGAGAGAGAGAGAGAGAGAGAGAGGAGGAGGAGGACCAGTCGAGCACCTGAGCTGGAAAATCCCAGAAGGAAATCCGACATAGGAGGAGGGGGCTTAGGGGGATTGACTCTCGCCCGGCCTGAACAACATTATCGTTCTGGTGAGCCGCCCCTCCTGTCCATCCCTCCGTCCCAGTGTTCATTCCTCTCTCTCTCTCTCTCTCTCTGTTCGCCTGCTGTCAGGATGTTCATCTTCGCAAGCTGTGCAGGTGTTCCTGTCGCTTGCTGCCTGTGTTGGGCCTTGTTCAGTTGGGTCACTTCCTGTGCTGGGGTTGTCTAGCTTCTCCAGTACTTGAGTTAGGGGTTGTTCAGCTGGGCCGCTACCAGTGTTTGAGTTGTTCATCTGCCCCAGTACCTGTGTCGGGGTTGTTCAGCTGGGTCAGTACCTGGGCTGGGGTTGTTCAGGTACACCTATACCTAGACTGGGGTTGTTCAGCTGCCTCAGCAAGTGTGCTTGGGTTGTTCAGCTGCCTCAGTAAGTGTGCTTGGGTTGTTCAGCTGCCCCATTCCCTGTTCTTGGGTTGTTCGGCAAGGCCACTATCTGTGCTGGGGGTGTTCAGCTGCTCCAGTAAGTTCGGAAGGCCATACGTATTCATGTTGGATGGTCATATCGAGGGCCACAAATGCCTGTGCTGGAAGACCACACATGGCTGTGCTGGAGGACCACACATGGTCATGCTGGAGGACCACATCTGGTCGTGCTGTAGGGCATTACATGGTCGTGCTGGAGGGCCACATACGGTCGTGCTGGAGAACTACATATGGTCGTGCTGGAGAACCAGACATGGTCGTGCTGAAGGACCACACATGGTCGCGCCGAACCTCACGTGGTTGTGCTGGATGGCCCTAGGTTGTCGAGCTGAAGACCTCACATGCTCATGCTGGAGAGCCTCAGTGGGACCTGCTGGAGGGACTCAGATGGTCGAGCTGTAGGACCTCACTGGATCGTGCTGGAGGGCCTCACTAGACGTTCTGGAGGACCCAAATGGTCCTACTGGAGGGCCTCACTAGACGTTCTGGAGGACCCAAATGGTCCTACTGGAGGACCTCACTAGGTGGTGCTCATAGTCCTACATCTTTCTCAACAAAGAAACGTCATTATCTGAACACAATCGTCATCACGACCCACGTGTAAACACGGTCCAGATCCGAGTGTATCAACTGTACTCACCAACACGGGCAGGAGGTGCTGGCACTTGACTGCTGACCGAAAATATTCTAAATTAACGTTTAAAAAGGAGAATCGAGCTGCATTTCATCTATCTTTCTAGCAACACACCAATGCCAAATAGGTTTTCTGTGCAAATGATATTACCTGTACATGAAATCACAAACCATAATTCTTTCTATGGAGCCGTCAGTCATGACGATAATTTGGTTCCTTATTAACTGAAAAATAAGAGTTATAATATTCTTACTAAATGGTTAATATCCTCTTGAGAGTTCGGCTGGTGAGCAGGTATGAGCGTGTGTGTGTGTGTGTGTGTGTACGGTAAACCAGACGGGATCATAATGACGTGTGTGGGTGCTCACCGGTGATGAACTATTTATTAAAATACCACATTCCCGCCATCAACAAAATCTTGGCTCGGCCGCTTCTTTCCTGGCGAGGCTGGCGAGGCGGTCTTGTGGGGGGCGAGCCAGAATAATAGTGTCATTTCTATTCCGCGCATGTTGTCCGGAGCCGTTGTAATAACTTAGTTGTTGTAGCCTCTTACTCGGCCAGCTTCAGTTGGCATTATTGTCTCCCCAGCAGTCAGTGTGAGAGGTCGACATGATTCATTTGAGCACCACTGAATTCAAGAATGGAGGCCGGCAGTTAATGGGCTAGCAGTTGGATGTGGGCGGGGCGAGGGAGAGTTGGGGAGGAGCCAGCGCCACTCCGGGACCAACGACGGGACGCCTGCTGTGTGGGCTTCTTGTAGGCGGGGCCTCGCTAACCGACATTTAGAGAAGCGAGAGTGACGTTCATGTATCAGTCTGACGGTGACAGGTGAAGCGAGCACAGTTCATCATGATTCACGCGACAGGCATCCCGTTCTTCAACCCGTTGCTCAGTATGGGCGGCATGCCGTTTCCCTGGGCACTACCGACCCAGGGCTCGCCGCCTAGTTCCCCTCCGTCGTCGCCAGTGTCCAATACCAGTGTGTGGCATCGTCCGCAGCCAGCGAGGGCAGCATCCTTCACCATCGACGCCATCCTGGGCCGCCGTCAGCAGGAAGCGGAGCAAGGCGGTCGGGCGTTGGCACTGCGGCGGGAAGAGCGACTCTCCCGTCCCTCGCCGTACCCTGCCGTCAGCAGTGACCAGGGCGTCGGCAATGGCGTCCACCCCTCCAACAATCCAGGCTCGTCGGCCAAGGCTAAAGTGAAGAGAGTGCGAACCATATTCACAGCGGAACAACTGGAGCGGCTTGAGGCGGAATTTGCCCGCCAGCAGTACATGGTGGGACCTGAGCGCCTGTACCTCGCTGCGGCACTCAACCTGACGGAGGCACAGGTCAAGGTGTGGTTCCAGAACCGACGGATCAAATGGAGGAAGCAGTACATGGAGCAGCAACACGCCAAGCTGGCCGGGAACCAGGACGCCTCAATACTCCCTGAGGGCGCTGACGAATCTCTCACCTCGACGGACGGCAGGACTTCGCCCCTCGCTGACATCCCCGCCTCCCCAGTCAGCCCGAACAGCACGGGGGAGCTACCGGACGACCAGCAGGAACCCCAGCAGAAGCAGCAACCGCACGACCAGCAGACCAGCTTGCCCGCCCTCGCCACCCCCACTTACCCGTCGTACTTGGCGGCGACGTTGACGGCGGCGTACGCCGACCAGCAGAGCGAACCGGCCGACCTGACGACCTCCAGCGGAAGAGCAAAATGAAGCGGGAGGGGCTGGTGCACCCCCGTGACATCATCACCCTCGTCTCCGTGACACAGTGAAACGTGTGGAGCTCAGTCTGCTTGCCGCCGGCCGGTGTTGTCATGGCCGGCGGGGGGACGCTGCCGCGGCGCCGTCGGGTTCTTGCGGCGGCGGCGGTGGTGACGGAGGACGGGACCCGCGGCACCGCTCCCTATCACACCACTCATCCTGGTCTCCCCGCGACACGTGTGCTCTCTCCGGCCTCACGTCCCGACACCTGGAGTATTCCCGGGAGATGAAGGAGTGACTCGGCGAGCCTCTGGGAATCCAAAACAGAATTTTTTTTTGAGCGCTCGGGCAGGAAGGCGTCGCAACCATGCCTCGCTCAGGGCGGGAACTCCTTACACACCACTGATGTCCTTGTACTGTGAAACGTCAAGTTATCTGTCCAACCTTGACTCTACTGTGTGATGCACACGTCATGGCCAGCCTAAACGATGTCACTAACTATGCATAACGTCAGTCAGACGAGGAAATGTTACACTCGTTAGCGATGTATGTTTGGCACTTCACAGCTCTCGAACATTCCAGACTTATTGCGTTCCTTCGAGAACCCAGTGTGGGCGTGTATATGTATATATGTATGTATTTATGTACTTTTTTTTTCCTCTATTGTTATATGTGTATCAGTCTAGGCTACTGTCTCTATGATTGTACTTTGACCTCTACGATAGATGATAATCTAGTCTTTATAATAAAATGATCTAATATTTAAAATGAATTTTTATATACTCCTTTCTCTGCTACAATTAACATCACACATTGACAAAGACTTGATTAGATCTCTCACTGCAAAAACATGAAAAAAATACGTGTTTATGCTTAACGGTAAGACAGTTTACTTTGCTGAATAAGACTTTGAAGAAATGGGAGGGTATTTATATTTGATAACCACGAAAATTCACGATTTTCAAACAATATATATATATATATATATATATATATATATATATATATATATATATATATATATATATAATGAGAGGTTTACAGAAGCACGTAAAATGACT
The DNA here is from genome assembly GCA_038088735.1 of Panulirus argus. Lineage (NCBI taxonomy): Eukaryota > Metazoa > Arthropoda > Malacostraca > Decapoda > Palinuridae > Panulirus > Panulirus argus. Next base: position 277 of record JAYMFT010016925.1, on the reverse strand, counting down.
AAACGAACTGTATCATTAAGGAAAGACTCTTACTTTGGCATTCATAAGTCACTCTGAAATACACTAAATAATAGCAAAGTCTAAATAGATTAGTAATACAGACTTAGATTACACCTAACGCAATGAGACTTCATTGCCATAAAATAAGCCGGAAAACATTCGCTTATTTCTGATATTCCAGCCTCTCTAAAATTAAATATACGCAATATATATATATATATATATATATATATATATATATATATATATATATATATATATATATATTTTTTTATTT
>JAYMFT010016914.1:0-16614 GCA_038088735.1 Panulirus argus | reverse complement strand
TAGGGAAAGAAGCAGTTATCAAAACGGCACACCCTTGAGTTGCCGATGGCCACACAATAATCATGTGACGCAGCAGCATGCCGAGTATTCCGTGGTCTAGCTAGTGGTGGGGGCACACAAGCAGCCAGCTCTCGGGAGCATATTATATACATAAATGTCACTAGCCACGTGACAATACAGCTGGAAAAAATATCATGCATTACAGTTAATCTTAAACTGTCAAAGAAAGTGTAACTATTCTTTCATTGCAATAACCAACATTTGTGGCTGAACATAGTATGTTGCTCTGAACTACATATGTGGCTTTAAATCTTCATGTCCCTATTTGAAATTCCTTGTACCTTTAAAAACACAGCTGGAGATATCATGCAAGTCATTCATAAATCATCAGAGAAAGTGTGACTGTGTTATGATAGTGGAAAGCTAGATTTACCCGGCAACTATTGTAGTCGCTTTTACAGTTTTAAAAGAAACTTTTTATTTTATTTCATTGGGTATATTTTTGATGAGAGGAATGTTCTCTTTCATATCTTCAGGCAAACAATATTTTATGTAAATATGAACATAATGTAAAGAGATTGAAAAGAAATATATGTACGAAAGTATGTAAGTGATACATACAGGATGTGTGAAATGAAGCTTGGTAAATAAAACCATAAAGTGTGTAATGTGCTTTGGTGTATGTAAAATATAATCACACACACACAAAAAGAAAAAAAAAAAAATTATAATGCACACTATTCTGTCATTTCCCATGTTAGTTCAAGTAGTCCCAAGAACAGATGGAAAAAAATGCTACATTCATTCTTATCCCATCTCTATCTGTCATGTGCAGTGCACTGAAACCACTGCCCCTATCCACAACCATGCCCCACAGACCTTTCCATGGTTCCCCACAACTGCTCACATGTCTGTGTTTAATCCATTAAAAGCATGTCACCCCTGTATAGGATATTATTCAAATTACTCTATCCCATGCATGCTCTTAATCTTCCTGTAGGTTCAGGTCCCAACCACTCAAAATATTTTTCACTCCATCCTTCCATCTCCAGTCTGGTCTCCTTGTTATCCTTTTCTCTACCACTTCTGACACATATATCCTCTTTTTCAGCCTCTCCTCACTTATTCTATCCATATGTCTAAACCAGGTATACTCTGAGAAAAATGTCAGAAATAAACTGTATAAACGACAGCAGTAACGGGGAGAGTAGAAGGATAATGTGCAGCAGTGGGGAGTCGGTGATAGCTTAAAATACTGCTGAGTGGAATTACATTTTCTTGTCAAGTTAAACTTTTTCTCTTTTCTTTAACAGACAACCCAGTCATGGGCCAATCAGGCCTCCTGTTGTCTGTCTTTCTCATATAAACATCCTCTTCAGCTCTCTCAACCACACTTTTCTTATTACCACACTTTTTTCTTCCACTTTTATTACTTAATCAAACCATGTCACACCACATATTGTCCTCAAACATTTCATTTAGAATATATCCACCCTCTTCCACACATCCTCATATACAGCCCATGCCTTGCATCCATACAACATCACTGAGACTACTGTACTTTCAAACATACCCAATTTTGTCTCCCAGTAACATCTCATGGCAAACATTCTTCGATGCTTCCAGAACCTTTGCTACCTCATCCACCCATTAGCTCGATTCCACTTCCATGGTTCTATTACCTGCCATGCCCACACTCAGGTATCTTCCAAATTTTCTCCACTTAAACTCACACCCCAACTAACCTGTCCCTCTACCCTTCTAAACCTAATAACCTTACTTTGATTCCCATTTATGCTCAACTTCCTCCTTTCACACACTCTCCCAGACTGTCACCAGTCATCAGTTTTTCATTTAAATCTGCCACCAGTGTTGTCATCAGCATACAACAACTGACTCACTTCCCAGGCCCCCTAACCCCCTACAAACTGAATACTCGCCCCTCTCTACAAGACCCTTTTATTTACTTCCCTCACTACCCCATCCACAAACATATTAAACAGCCATGGTGACATCAAACACCCTTGCCACAGACCGGCCTTCACCTGGAACCACTTACCCTCCTCTCTTACTACTCATATACATGCCTTACACTCTTGATAAAAACTTCTCACTGATTCTAGTTGCTTTCTTCTCACACCTTATATTCAAAAGACTTTTCACAAGACATCTCTGTCAACCCTATCATATGTACTCTCCAGATCCATAAATGCCACAGACAAATCCTTCTGTTTCTCTAAGTATTTCTCACACACATCCCTCAAAGAACACCTGATATACACATTCTCTACCTTTAATGAAACAACATTGATCCTCCCCAGTTTGATTCTCTGTACATGCTTTCACCCACTAAAGCACCACTCTTCCATACAACTTATCAGGTACACTCAACAAACTTAAATCTCCGTAGTTCAAACACTGACCTTTTCCTCCCCCTCCCCGTATATACATAGGCACTAAGCATGCTTTCTACCAATCATAAGGCTCCTTACCATGAATCATACATACAAAGTCCTAACAAACCAATCAACAACACAACCACCTCCTTTCTTAAGAAATTCCATTGAAGTACCATCCATTCCTGCTGCCTCGCCACATTTCATCTTATACAAGGTTTTAACCACCTCTTCTCCTTTAACCAAACCGTTTACCATTACTCTTTTACTTTGTGTACCTCTACAACCCAAACACCCTACATCTGCCGATCTTTCATCAAAGACATTCACCAGTCCTTCAAAATACTCACTCTATATCCAGGACACCCAGTTTCTTGAAAGGCAGACTTAGTTATTGCTGTAATGTGGGGTTTCCAAGAAAGAGTGGATGTTACAATAATACCAAGTATGTTCACTGAGTCAAGAGGTGGAATTACAGAACCGTTAAAGGAGAGATGAGAGTTGTGAAGAGTTTTCGATAGAGATGGGTAGAAATTGGATTTTGGAGGCATTAAACTTAACAAGATTTTGTGTACCCTACTGAGACATCCTGTCCAAGTCTGAGTTTATTAAGGCAACTGTGTTAAGACTAGATTTAGACTGAGTGAGAGAAGAGGGAGGCAGAATTAAAGGATGTGGATTAAAGCAGTGTTGTGTCGTCAGTGTATGAGTGCACTGGATTATATGTAGAAGAGAGGAAATCGATGAAAATAGGAGAAAAAGTGAAGGGGATAGGGCTGAACCTTGAGGGACACTGCTGTTGATGGAGAAAAGGGGGAGGCTGATTCATCAACAACCACAGAGGTGGATCGGCTGGAGAGGAAGCTATATATCAAGGAGTAAAGTGAGGGAGGAAAGCCAAAAGAGGGGAGCTTAAAGATGAGACCCCAATGCCACACCCTGTCAATAGCCTTAGATATGTCAAGGGCAACTACGTATGACTCCCCAAAGTCTTTCATGGATGATGACCAGACATTAGTAAGATTGGAAAGAGTATCACCAATGGATCTTGCCTTATGGAAGCCATACTGGTGATCAGAAAGAAGACTGTGATTTTCGAGGTGTTTAAGGATATGGGAGCTAAGGAGGGATTCAAAAACTTTGGCAATGGACGATAGTTAGAGAGGTTAGAACGGTCATCCTTCTTAGGGATGGGATGTATCTGTGCATGCTTCCAAGGAGAAGGAAAAGTTTTGGTTTTTAATCAGAAACAGAACAGACATGCAAGCACAGGTGCGAGTTCAGAGGCACACTCCTTTCAGTACATGGGGATGGATGCCATCAGGACCATAAGCCATACTTGTGTCCAGAGAAAGAAACGCTTTTTGTACGGTCCGAAAAAAGATTATGGAAAGAGGCATAGGATAAGTAAGAGAAGCATCAGGGAGTGAAGGAATGTTAGAGTCATCCAAGGTGGAGTTAGAGGAGAGACAGTAACCAAAGAGAGATGCTTTGTCAACAGGAGTGACAGCTGTAGTACTGTCAGAACAGAAAAATGAGGGAAAGGTAGAGTGACAGAAGATGTTAGAGATGCCGTTAACTAAAAACCAGAAAGACCTATCAGTGGATGATAAGGAGAGGTTATCACACTTCCATTGAATAAAGAAATGCTTCGCCTAATGGATAATGTGCTTGCAGCAATTATGAGCAGTGATTAAAGCTGAATGGGAGCCAGAGGAAGGAGAATTTTTCCAAGCCTGATATGCCTTATCCCCTGTCTGAATGGCTTCAGAACAGGAACGTTTGAACCATTGATTGGATTTAGAAGTAATCTTGGAAGAAGATGGGATAAATGCTTTCATTCCTGCAAGAATAATCTCTCCTATGTGTTTGGTGGAAACAGAAGCATCACCACATAAGAGACAGTAATCTTCCCAAGGAAAATCAGAAAAGAAGTTACTAAAGTTATTCCAGTCAGCTTTGTTCAGGTGCCAGTACTTACGCTTAGAAGGGACTGCTGGAGGGGGAGGTGCCGTTACAATAGATACATTTATGAGAGAGTGATCAGATGAACCAGTTGAGGGCAAGATTGTGTATTTACAGCAAGATGGACTAAAGGTGAAAAACAAATCCAGAATGTTAGGAGAGTGGTCACAGCAGTCAGGTATATGGATAGGGTGGGAGATAATTTCCTCTAAATCATTGAGACTGGAGAACATGAGAGCTTCGATGTCTCCACCATCTGTATGGGAGGAATTCAACCATTTCCTACAGTGAATGTTGAAATCCCCAAGGTAGAGGATCTTGGCTTGTGGGTGAGAGGATGTCACAGTCTAATGGCAGGAGTTTAGATAATCAAAGAAGGATATAAAATTAGTAGAATTAGGAGAGCAATTGGCAAAACAGAGGACAAGTTTGGAAACTCAAGGTCCTTGAGGCATGCAGCAGATGTGTTTATGTTGGAATAAGCACAAACACCACCTTTGAAATGGAATCGTGAGTGGAAGTTATAGTTAGATATGAAAAAAAGGTTTAGTAAGAACTTCATTAGACAACTGTGTCTCAGAGAGAAGTAAGATACTAGGAGAGGTATTAGACAGATGGTGTTCAACTGAGGAGAGGTTGCTAGAGAGACCATGAATGTTGGTGTAGTGAAAAGAAAAAGTGGAAGGTCTCACAGAGAGGGTAAGGATGTGGGAGGGGCCGGTACTACTACTGCCAGAGCCCACCCTCTCACTGCCAGTAGAGTCAGGCAGAAACCCTGAAATTCTTAGCATCCCATGATGACGGGGACTAGGGGCCATAGATTTGATGGACTCTGTTATGATGATGCTTATAAATGTTTGAGTGGATAGGAATTGGCAAGAGTACTTATGTGAAAAAAGTAATATTAATGTGCAAGGTATGATTAGGTGTGTGGTGCTTGTAATAATATGGTAGGACTAGCCTGGAAGTCCTTTTTGATGAGACAGAAAGTAAGACCAGCAATCCTGACATGAAGAGAGTAAAATTGCTCCGGGCACCACTTTAACACTCCTCAATCAGGACGGTAGTACCACCCTGGGCGGCTGTTGTCAATAGCCTACTACCTAATGGGTTATTCAAAGGGTAGAGGATGGGATAATCCTTGAGTTAGTAGGGGTACTGGGAGGGGCCAATACACTATCACCTGAGCCCTCCCTCTCACTGGTGGCAGAGTCACAAAATAAAGTGTAGTTTGAGGAGTATGGCTTGGATTTGCAGGGGTCATGAGAGGGACCATTACTTTACTATCTGAGCCCTCCCTCTCGCTGGCAGCAGAGTCACAGATTACATAGTTATGTTCAATAAATGTGGCTCCCAGAGTGTAAAACTCTCACACGAGTCCTTTGTTCCTTTCTGTTGATGTAATTCTCTGTTCTTGTGCTTAAGTCAAAATTCTGTGTCTGCCAGCTTTGCTTTGGGACATGTGTAAAATGCCTTTTAGCAGTCCAAGAACAGAAACAATTCACCAATGTCCATTCACCCTATCATAGGACTATAGAAGACATGTATGGCCCTTACCCCACTGGCTTACAGTGATAGGTTTTCCTTTACAAGCATCCATTAACCGTCTTACTGATTATCCCTTTTTTTTTCTGGTATATTACAGACCGTACGTGACGATGATACTGGCCTGTGGAGCAGTGCACTTCTTATATCCATTCTTAAAAGTAAGCTCGACATCTCTTCTTCACTCAGCACTCTCTCATTTAACTGTTCATCTATAGAATTGAAACACCAAAGACAATTATGTTTCATGTTCAGTAAGTTTAAAAATCTCTTATGGTAATCCACACACATGATTTCGTAACAGAAATCCCATCACATCATTTACTGCCCAATTCTTCATCATGCTGTATGACTCAGAGAGAGCCAGTGAGAGCATCAGCATGCATTCTGTGCCATGACCACACTCTTGGAACTTAGCATTCTGCGTAACAGAGGATATCAATATGCTCAGCAAAGAGTGCCTGGACTCTGGTGTATTATCCCAGAAAGTCTGAAGATAAGTCACATCTCCACTGCATAAACGAGAAACCAAAAGGTTATGAAAAAAAGGACAAGTCCCTTGCACTCATACCATTACAAGTTCTGGTGATGTAAAGTGTCTAACTTTAGATATTTCAACAATTTACTGAACCCAAGGGAACATGGCTTTAGAGTGAGGAGATAATGCATTTCTCGTTTATTTGATCCCAACGATAAAATTAAATATGAGCTGTAGGACAATTAGTGAAGATGACAAATATACAAACTTTGACACAGCCTTCAAAAAATATGTGAATGAAGTCACATGAAATAAATAAAACAAGAACAACTGAAAAAGTGGGCAACGGATATACAAACTCCTGTAACAGATCGCAACATAACATGTGAAGCAGGCGATTGCTGGCCACTGGAGAATATTGCAAAGTGGACCAACTGGCGAGCCTACTGGTGATGTGGTCTCAGATGTTATGATCCAGGTTACTGTATGCCTTTGTTCTCTTGTTTTTCTCATGCTAATAACCTCCTTCCAAAAAATTTTATTCTCCTTGAAGTTTACTGATAATCACTCACCCCAACTCTTGTATTCCCTTTTTCAACCTCTAAACCTTCCTCTTGACCATCTGCCGCTTTTTCTTATACATCTCCCATTCATTTACACTTCTTCCTCATAAGTTCAATGCATACACCCATTTTCTCTTTCACTAGCAACTTAGCTTCACCATACCACTAAATACCCTTTCTCACCTGCACACCTCCCACCTGCATACCACACACTGCTCTTGCACATGCCAACACTATCTAACTATCTATATCTCTGACACCCCTTCCCTTTGGGAACTTTCATGAAGGAAATGGACACAGCAGAAGAGTTTCCACTTATTCTTGTCCTTACATACCTCCTTTACATACACCATTCCATGCGTACCATCTTACACTCTCCTTGTAATCTTCCTATCTTACACTCAACATGCCCAAATCACCTTAATGTATTATGTTTCACCCACTCTACAATTCATGCCTTTTGCATTTCCTGGAATTCCAAATCTCTCATACATCCCATCACATTTTTCATTTTATCTTGATATAACACATGCTACTTTCAAATAACTTATTTCCAGAGTATGAATTTTTGAGCTCTGTGACTCAACTCATGTCCATGTTTTGGCAGCATATGTTAGGGTTGGGAGATCTGTGCTATCCCTTAGTCTTTTCTTCACTTCCATACTTACATCTCTACCAGTCATTTTTTTATTAAGGGACCCAATGACTATCCTACCTGTTGACAGGGAACTCACTCTGTCCTGTGATTTCACCGTGTCACTTGAAGGTTAGTGATAAATAAGGTTCACACACACACTAGGTTTATTGAGAGTACAGATGGCTTGAAGGAACACAGGCTATACGTCCGTCTGCAACAGAGATTACACGGTAACTCTATATTGACTGACAAATTAATAGTAATGCCACAAGATAATGACAAAATAATGGTGACGCCACTCATGACAAGAGGGCTGGACTGCGCCTGGGCTCACACGCATATCCATGGCAGACATACTTGATACATCAAATATATGGAGTCAGTATATGTGGGTAACAGTCACATATCCACACTATCCTGTACTGCTGTCTCTCTATCTCTCCTTTATTGTCACCAAAGTTACCCAAGATAGCTCCCAATTACTTAAATTCTGTCACCTCTTCCAGTTTTTCTCTTCCTACATCTATAATGCAGTTCAGTACACGTCACTCTATAGGGCTTTGCAAAATCTGCCCTTTCCCTCTGTTTCCTTTCACTTTAATTTTACTCGCATCTACCTTCAACTGCCTACATATATCATAAAACACACTCTCAATCTTCTGCAACTCCTCTTCATTCTTACCAAAAAACATATCATTCACAGAGAGGCTTGTCACTAGCCACCATATCTCATTACAGCACTTCATCTCTACACCCCTTTTCGTTATTTTGCTTTCATCTCTTATTATCACCACATTCATTTATTTGTTAAAAAGTCATGGTGACATCTCACAGCTCTGCCTCACACCCACATGTATACCTAACATTTTGTTCAGCTCTTGATCCACTCTAACACATGCATTTTCTCCTCTATAAAAGGCTTTAACACCATCCAACAGTTGTCCCCCTAAGCCATATATCCTTAATACATTCTACAGGGTATTCCATTCATCTCTGTCATATGCTTTCTCCAGATTCATAAAAGCTGCATACAGCTTCTTACTTTTTGATAGATACTTTTCTGCAGTCATTCTCACTGCAAAAATCTGATCCACAAATCCCCTACCTTTCCTAAACCACCAGGAACAATAACTTTCACCCAATCCTCAGGCCCAACCTTCTGCTTCCATGCTAAATTAGATATCAAATGTCAGCACCACTTCCCTAAATATCTCCAATTTGTTACCCACTCCACTTCCTTTGTTTACTCTCACCTTTTGCCATTCTACAACCAATCTCTCTTGGTATTTCTTCATACCTGTGTCTTTTCCAAACTCACTTATTTTTGCCCATATAATTTTTTTTTTCCAAAAACCCTTACAAATCTTCACCCTTGCCTCCACCATGTGATGATAAGACATACCACAGCTGCCCCTCTCAAGACACTCACATCAAAAAATCTCTCTTTTATACACCTACCAATTAGTATGTAATCCAATAATGCCCTTACCATCTTTTCTAGTCATCCAGGTATACTCATGTATGTCCCTCATTTTACACCTGGTATTCCCAATCACCAGTACTTTTTCAGCATACAACTCCACAAGCTGTTCACCATTCCTATTCACTTCACTGAATAACCCAAGTCTCCATTTAAATTACCTATCACAAATCCCCAGTTTCTTGCAGCAAACCTGACACACTTACTCAGCTGCTCCCGAAACACTTCCTTCTCATGGCCAGGTGCATAAGCAATAATAATCACACACCCCTACAACCAACTCTTATTTTAAACCATTCTCTACCTTTACCCTTGAACTTATTTCATTTAGGAGCCAGATCATCCAAGGCCCCTTTCTTCAAACACGCAACCTATCTCTTCTTTCTTCTCATCTTGACTGCACCCACACACAGTTTGACACCCCCATTCTGAGCCTTCATGGAGGATTAGCATTCCTTGCATTGCTCCTTCTGTTCCAACATATTCTTACATAAGAGAGGAGTACCCATATTGCCATCCAACATGCCCTGTCCACTCAGTACCTTCCCAAGTACCTTACCTTTTCATGGTATTTTCTTCAATCGTACAGGATATAGAAATATTCTGTGAAGGGAAAAGTTTTGGATTTTCTTTTGTACACTTGGGAACCATCATTTTGGAAGTCTTACACAACAAAAGTGTTAAGTTTTCTATCCTTTTATTACTATAGTGGACTCCTCCCTTGAAATGGGCAGCACAGCTACCCATGATGTTGCCAAATGATCTCACCATCCAGAATTCATTGACATGCATAAATAAACCCCTAAGTTGCTTATGTACAACATTAACTCAATCACTGTGGACAGGAGGGAAATACTCTCTTCCCTCAGGCTGGACAGGAAAAGTTACAATTTGCAAACAAGCATGAGAATAGAAAATATTCTTACTGGTAGTAAAGGGGTACTTCTCCTCAATTAGAAAAATTTATAACCCATTTAAGTACCCTTAGTCATACTGCTACTACGAAGTGTCACTGGGACATGACATAAGCCATATTAAGAGTATGCTTTTGCAGTCTTCTTGTTTCTGTAAAATCAATAAAACATTTTCTGCATTAGTTCTTTTCAGTGATTCGTTTCTCACAAATATCTATTTTGGATGGAATCTGTAGAATTTTTAATGAAAAACTTCATGTAAGCTCTGCTGTAATTTATTCCTAAACTATGATGTTGCGCTTATGGCTTCTGGCAACTTCCTGTTACCGTCAACAAAACTGGCATGACCTTAAAGGTGCCAAGATCATAATATTAAGATGGGGCATGCTCAGAAATGTGAAGTAGAAGAATATGGGGCCTGCATTTAAATGGAGTATTGGGGAGGTCCTTCTTTTCCATGCTTACTACACAGAGTTGAGTCCAAAGCAATGTAACTTATCAACTCCCACTCTGACTTCAAAACTTGACCCATTTGCCCTACACCACAGCATTACTTCACTTTCCCTCTTCTTTAGACATTACTTTCGTTTATGCTCCTAAGACCTTGCTGCTTTTGCCTCCAGCATCAGCTACACCACATAATATTCTGCAAGCTACCATATTACATAATGATTGTATGGTTATTAGTAACTCAAGAGTGGGTCACTGTGGTATCCGTTTTTCCCTACATCACAAAGCTTTGGAACTCTTTACCCCCTCACATTTTTCTTAACATCTATGACCTACCCCTTTTCAAATGGCATATTTTTGACTTCCTCAAATAACTAAAAAATAGATTTTCTCTTGTATTAGTAGTTCTCCCTCTCTTTACTACTTCCTTGTATTTCATTTAAGGCCTAGCCTTAATGTGGACTTCCATCTATGTTTGGAGCAACCAAACTAAGAAGACACTAAATCAAAAGGAATAAATGAAACTTATAAACTTCAGTATATTTTCATTTTTTTGTAAACCACATACAGTAATTCAAATAATCACTAATGAAATAATAGTGTTAACATTATAACCCTTCTGTAAGAAATATCTAACCTTTTGTTCAAAAATTTCAAGGCACAATAAGTCAACATCTAAGCAAATTTATCAAAACCTTCAAATACTTCTATTACTAAACAAATTTCCATTTTTGATGAGGTATTCTATATCCTATTTGCAGTGGGAAAAAACTCGTACAGTACAAAGAGGAATCAAAATGTGTAAGTACTAAAAACATCAATGAAGTTTGCATATGTGGATCCTGTTTAATTTTGGTAATTGGAAATTTTAAGAACTAAATATTATGAAAATAAACCATGAAAAGTAAACGCAGAGAGCAAATGAATTTGGAACAAATTTATGATCTCTGATTACATAATGCTTAATGGTCTAAGTACTCCTCAATGAACTGTATCATAACTAAGGGTGGTAAAACTAAAATAAGTGACAATTTTGAATGATCTTCAAAAACCTCTGAATATTGATATGATGCTTATTAAATACTATATCATTCTAGACAACTAAAAAGATCAAATGCTTCAAACTATTGTGCACTTTCAATTTCATACAAGCATACTTAAAATACTGCCCCTTGAGGTCCCAAACATCACAACTGAGTTTTCAGAAATAGCTACACAAGACACATTTGCTGATAACTGGTGCATCATATCATAACGTAAGGACCGTTTGTATATGTTATTCTCCTTTTTATAATAAGAAAGTGTAAGCACTCTGAAGGTAGAACTGTAATATCTATTAAGTTTATAAATGCTGACAATTCAGATATCTTAGCATGCTCATTCTGCAATCTCTGTTATTGGTCAGTCACATTCTCACATATTAATTTTTCTAAAAATCTGAGGAGGATTTCTATTTTTTTAAACTCAGCTGATCTAAAAACTTAATCCCCCATTTTTTCATCAAAATTACCTCTTCAACTCCTACATTTTAAAACTGACTGCATGTTATCCTTATGATTCTTCCCTTTTACATAGTTCATTATTGAAGTGTCAGCAAAATAAATGTTTCATTTCTGTGATAACTTTGCAAAGGAACAAAACTAAGACTTTCTTTAGATAAATGATATTGGATCTACAAAGAAATTTTTTTTATACAATTTAACCTATGTGTATAAGGAAGATTCTGCTTACACCACCCTGCTATCTATATGTTAACTGACTTTCTCTTAATATAGATAGTACCTGTTAGTACTTTAGTAACTCTTTTATCAATCAAGCACTTACTTTGAAATTTCTATGGATTTTTTTTACAAAAACAAGAATATATTGAGAAACTTTAAAAATGCTTTTAAAATTTTAAAATTCTACTCAATGATTTGTTAAACTCACAAAACAGCTGACACTTCTTCCTTAGAGAATTACTGCAGCAAATTTTCATCTAAAAGTTTATATATATGCAACAAACTCCAAACTGTATCATTAGTACAGAATATAACACTTATTTTCTAATCAAAGAGTCTAAGTATGTAGCATGAACTAAGAGTACCTAGGTGTGAGATACTTTCAAACAACACAAGAATGAAAAATTCAAGTAAAATTAATACTTTAATTATCATTAATAAAAAATGATATTCTTTAATTTCATGAATAGCTGCCACCAAAATAATGCATTTTATGAGGTTGAAATATACCAATCAAACCAAAAAACATTTAAGGCTATAGTCTCAATTTATCTGTTGATATTACATTAATAGCTAAGTACTAAATTAAGAGCTATAGGTAAAAAATATAATGAAAACCTATGAATTATGAATTGATTATTTAGCATTGGTTATAAATAAATGTCATCCATCATGATTTGATATACCAATTATCAATCTTCCTGTCTGCCTGGGTCTCAGCCCCTCAAGCACTCTTTGATCCAATGTATGTTACATCTTTGCCAGTCTTCTTCAAAGTATCTGTCAGCTCCTCTACTGATAAAGTACTTGTAACAATCACCTTCTTACCCGGAAGGTCAATATCTACATTTGACACCTTATCTGCAAATATGAACATTTGATGATAATGTATTACAATAACCATGATTTTGAATAAACTCAAGATATTGTGAAAAATAATTCAGAAAGTAAATACATAAAAGTATGACAACCATATCCTTCACTTTATTTCACTTATTCACATTTACCCCAGGACTAATTCTAGTCAAAGAGTCCTGGTGTTACCCAGGACCTTTTAAAATCTGCAGGCCTAGGATACACTACTGGAAGTAGTGCAGTCTAAGTGCATGTACTTTTTTTCATACTTGATCATCGATTACTACATTAGCGAGGTAGTGCCAAGAAACAAAGACACATCCACTCACATATAAACATACATATATGCACCTACAAGTACATATACATATATATAAATACATACATATTCATACACATACATATATACACATGTACATATTCATGCTTGCCTTCATTCATTCCCGATGCCACCGTGCCCCATGGCAGACAGCACAAATATATATAGGAAAGAAGCAAAGATAACTTATACATTTTCTTCCCTTCCCCTAGACCCAATCGCTGCCCCCCACATCAGCGAGGTAGTGCCTGGAAACAGACAAAGAAAGGAAGTATCTGCTCACACTCATACTCTAGCTGTCATTTGTAATGCACCAAAACCACAGCTCCCTATCCACAACCAGGCCCCATAGACCTTGCAATAGTTTACCACAAATGTTTCACATGCCCTGGTTCAGTCCATTGTCAGCAAGTCAACCCCAGTACACCATATTGTTCCAATTCACTCTATTTGTTGCATGCCTTTCACCCTCCTGCATGTTCAGGCCCCGACTGCTTAAAATATTTTTCACTCTATCCTTCCATCTCCAATTTGGTCTTCTAGTGCTCCTTGTTCCCTCCATTTCTGACACATATATCCTCTTTGTCAACCTTTCCTCACTCATTCTCTCCATATGTCCAAACCATTTCAACACACCCTCCTCTGCTCTCTCAGCAACACTCTTTTTATTCCCACACATCTCTCTTACCCTTTCATTACTTACTCTCTTACCCTTTTATTACCTACTTGATCAAACCACCTTACATCACATGTTGTCCTCAAACATTTCATTATCAACACATCCACCCTCTTCCGCACAACCATATAATATTGTTCGAACTACTATTCCAGCATACACATCCATTTTTGCCCTCCTAGATAACGTTCTCTCTTTCCACACATTTTTCATTGCTCCCAGAACCTTCACCCCCTCCCCCACCCTGTGACTCACTTCCACTTCCATGGTTCCATTCACTGCCAAGTTTACTTCCAGATATCTAAAACACTTCACTTCCTCCAATTTTTCTCAATTTAAACTTATATCACAACTATCTTGTCCCTCACCCCTACTGAACCTAACCTTTCTTTTATTCACATTCACTCTCAACTTTCTCCTTTAACATACTCTTCCATACTCAGTCACCAACTTCCACAGTTTCTCACTATAATCAGCCATCAATGCTATATCACTGGAGAACAATAACTGACTCACTTCCCAGGCCCTCTCATCCCCAAAAGACTGCATACTCGCCCTCTCTCCAAGACTCTTGCATTTACTTCCCTTACACCCCATCCATAAACAATGCATACTCACCCCTCTCTCAAAGACTCTTGCATTTACTTCCCTTACCACCCCATCCATAAACAAATTAAACAACCATGGTAACATCACACATCCCTACTGCAGGCAAACCTTCACTGGGAACCAATCACTCACCTCTCTTCCTACTCATACTCAAACCTTACACCCTTGATTAAAACATCTCACTGCTTATAGCAGCTTACCTACCACACCATATATTCTTAATACCTCCCACAAAGCATCTCTATCAACCATATCATATGCCTTCTCTAGATCCATAAATGCCACATACAAAACCATCTGTTTTTCAAAGTATTTCTCACACCCATTCTTCAAAGGAAACACCTGATCCACAAATTCTCTACTACTTCTGAAACCACACTGCTCCTCTCCAATCTGATGCTCTGTACATGTCTTCACCCTCTCAATAAACATCCTCCCATACAATTCACCACGTATACTCAACAAACTTATACCTCTGTAGCCTGAACATTCACCTTTTATCCTCTTTATCTTTATACAATGGTACTATATATGCATTACACCACTTTTCAAACACTTTACAGTGATCTATACATAAAATGAATATGAATATCTATAACCAACTAATCAACAACAGAGTCGCTCCCTTTCTTAACAAATTCAACTGTAATACCATCGACTCTTGCTGCCTTACTGCATTTCATCTTCCGCAAGGCTTTTACCATCTCTTCTGTCTTCACCAAACCACTCTCCATGACTCTCACTTCGCATACCACCCCGACCAAAACAACCTACATCTGCCACTCTATCATCAAACACATTCAACAAATCCTTCTAAATACTCACTCCATCTCCTTGCTTCATCACTACCTGTCATCACTTCCCTTTTTGTCCCTTCATTGATGTTCCCATTTGTTTTCTTGTCTTTTGAACATTATTCACCTCCTTCCAAAACATCTTTTTATTCTCCAACTCTCACTTGCCCACTTTTTCATTCCCTACACCTTCCTCTTGACCTCCTTTTGCTTTCTCTTATACATTTCCCAATCATTTGCACTCCTTCCCTGTAAGTACTGTCCAAATGTCTCTCTTTTCTCTTTCACTTAGCAACTTTCCTTCTTCATCCCACTGCTCACTACCGTTTCTAATCTTTCCATCTTTTGCATGCCACATGTATTTTTTGCACATGCCATAACTGCTTCCTTAAATACTTCCCTATCCTCATCCACTCCCCTCACTTCATTTGCTCTCACTTTTTGCCATTCTAAACTCAATCTCTGTTGGTATTTCTTGAAACAAGTCTCCTTTCTAAGCTCACTTTCTCTCACCACTCTCTTCTCCCCAACACTGTTTCCTCTTTTTCCTCCACATGATAGTGATCAGACATCCCACCACCTGCCCCTCTCAGCACCATTACATCCAGAAGTCTCTCTTTTACATGCCTTTCAATTCATACATAATCTAATGATGCCCATTGACCATCTCTCTTACTCACATATATATACCTGTGTATATCTCTCTTTTTAAACCATGTATTCCCAATCACTAGTCTTTTTTCAGCACACAACTCCACAAGCTCTTCACCATTTCCATTCATAACACTGAATACCCCATTCAAACCAATTATACCCTGAACTGCCACATTACTTACCTTCACATCTAAATCACCCATCACTAACACTGGTCTCATGCACCAAAACTGATGACACAATCACTCAGCTGATCCCAGAACACTTGTCTTTCATAATCTTTCTTCATGTGGCCAGGTGCATAAGCACCAATAATCACCCATCTCTCACCATCCACTTTCAGTTTTACTTACACCAATCTAGAATTTACTTCTTACACTCTATCACACACTCCCACAACTCCTGCTTCAATTGTACTTTTTTTATTTTTTATGTTGAAGGCTCCAGTCACGGACAAAAGTCCACATCAAGGTCGGGCCTGAATTGAAATATAGAGGGAGTTGAGAAATTGGGAAAAACAGACAGGGAAAGTATTTACAAATTTTTGAGAAAGTGAAA